>JASWJB010000254.1:0-64788 GCA_032433595.1 Conoideocrella luteorostrata
GGGGGGGGTTGTTCCTCCGTCTTGTCTCTGTACGAAGTACGAATCATGGAACTGTGAGCGTGCCTGAGCCGAAAGCCGCAGCCCAAGTTCCGATCTTCTTACTTGATCCACTGGTTCATTATGTTACCGTTAGCTAGATCGGTTGACGCAAATTGTTTGGCTAGTCATTGGCCCAGCTGACGTATATGGAGTTTGGTAGATCCGGATCTCTCTCCACAACGTAGCATTCGGCTCAAGGTAGAAGTGGTCGACAGTGTGACTGAACTTCGTCCCGTGGGATTTTGCAAACAATGCTTTTGGAGCTTGGTTAGACTTCCGGATTGTCGCTGGCGCCCGAAGAACCGGTGTTAGGTTGTCCACGACGCTCTTCTTCTCCCGCGATGACAATATGAATCGCCTTGTTAAAACGGCGTGTGGCCAAGCCGGTAAATTCCCGCATTTGCATAACAGAGTATGAAGCATCTCATAATAAAAAGGCTCTAGGTACGGAACGGATGACAAATAGGCTAGCCAGCCAGCATATGAGTGAGATCACAAGCCCCCAAGAATGTACATATATGTATTGTCAACTCCTGCCCAATAGCACAACAGGGAAAGGGATCGCGCGATGGGATGGCCATTCTTGCCGTCTAGGAATGAAATCCTTGCGCTGATGGCCATTTTGCCCCGAGGCGGAAAGCTTATCAGCGTCTTACTGTGAAGAGGTTGGGAAATCCCCAATCCCCAGCAAACTTGTAGCAGAAGTAGAAAATGCTGGCACAGAGACAATGCCCAAGCCACTGCAATATCTAGCTTATTGTAATGAAAAACGCATTACTTTAAAGGTCTTATGCGTTGATACGAAGTGATATGTATTCTAAAAAAAAGTTGCTTTTGCATGCGATAGTTGCGACAGTGCATACAGAATGAAACCACACCATTTCTAGACTGAAATGTGGCAGTGCAGTGTGTTTTTCTCATTCCGACTACAGCATGCGGCACAAAGTTTTTACTTTACTGCCAGCGTGGAAGATGCTTAAAGGTGTGAAAACTTTTATGCCGCCCACTGTATATCTGTTTATTTCGTCGTATCGTAAAAGCCAGTCAAGGTTCTATGGCATGATATAACCGGTATATATACAGTATCATGATTTATTAATTCTAAATGGAACGAAAAGGAAACCGGAAAAAATGAAAAAGTGAAATAAAGACACTCAGCCTTGGATTTTTGGGCTACCCTGTACACCTTAATCAGTTTTCTTTTTCTGGACGGTACATAACTAGCTACTGCTCAAGTAAGATTAATCCCCGGGCGTATAATACATCTATTTCGAGAAGACGGGCCTCTACGAACTCACAGCATCAAACATGAAAAATTGCCGGTGAGATATTACGTTGTACACCCTCTTTTAGTCCCGCGCGGAGGATTTTTGCGCCAGTACATCGAGTTAGTGGTCCGGAGGAAGTCTCAGACATCTTGGGGGCACATGAATCGCCGGATTCGGCAACATCGCGCAAGACGATGCTCGGGATTGACGTCAAGTATGTACTCCGTTCACTCGTAGCGGTGAGTCCAATGCAATCAGATAGGAAAAGAAAGGATGCAACACCTATCTAACAAGCTGTATGCAGTAACCAGGTCGACGTCGCCAAGTAGATTTACGATAGCAACGCTCTTTTCCTAGTCGCCGCTCCTTATGGCAGTTACGAAATTGGAACTCTAGATATGAAAGGTTTAGAGGGACTGTTTCGTTTGTGTGCCTATCGCCTTGAATTGGGGCACATGACGGCGCTGGAGTCGAATCGCTACCAACCTGCTTTGCTCTGCTGTCTATACATGCGGAATTCCTTGAAGGGATTGCGTGTGTAGGTGAAGCATGGTTTCTACACTGCACAAACTCGGGCGATACCTGGCCAGCTACTTTCAGTTCTGGATACTGGAAACCGGAACCGGAGCCCGAGTCCAAGCCCGAACCCGAGCCTGTTTCTCGATCATGGTCAGAAGTTGGACGCAGACAGTGGGTGTCGTGACGGCGCATGCACGCGCCTGGAGAAGGAGTTCGGCCGAACACTACGGAGTACTTTGGCGAATGCATAACGAGCCCTCACACCCATCCAAAGCTTGCCAGGAGCGGGGCCGGAAGAAAGAGTAAGTGACGAACTAATCGCCCGACGATGTTGCTCTACCACGGGATGAAATCTATTCTGGGGTGCTGCTACGTACGTATGCTTCAGCCATGTTTGGTGGCAAGCCTCGGGGCCGACGTGGCTGGCCTCATCGCCACGCCGAAACCAAATGTGCGGCACGGGGCGAAGTCCGCCCCAAAAAAAAAAAAAAAAAAACTTTCTAAAAAGTGACGTTTCAACTGTTGATCAAGCACAAGCCTGTCTTGACATCGCAACCAGTTAATCTGCTCTGAAGGAAGAGGGAGTTGCTGTGAGTGTAGTCAAGCCCGCTAAACCTCCTTACGAGTCGTTACATGCATACTTCGTACATACTAGTGAATGCTGGACTTTGCAGGAAGCCTGTCCAATGAGTTGACGCTCGCTGAACGAACGAACGAACGAACGAACGACCTTCTTTAGTCACCACGGGCATGGGATGTCTCGGGGGAACTATTGCGTTGACGACATAACTATTGGAACTCCTAAGTAACCTCGGGTCAGCAGAGGACCGGTGGTGCGGCCTGCCTGTTGCTCGTATGCCGAATCTGTATGATCAACTTGTCTCAGGCCTTGCTGGACATCATGTACATACATTGATCCTTCTCCTGGGTTGGGTCAAGGGGTTGCAGCAGTCTCGTCTAGTCGGGTGTTGTGAGGGGGCCGCGTGTTTGCTGTGTGCGTGAAGATACAAACATCTCAACACAAGGTTGAACGGACATGACTGGCCGCTAAGCGTAAGCTTGGCGACGTGTTGACCATCGGTGGATTATTTAGGAGAGGATGACGAGGATGAGATATGCCAAGGCGCGTGTGCCTTTTGTCGGGCGGCGGCTCGGATGCCTTATGAGCTTTGGTTTGGTTTGGTTCTACTCTCTTGGCCGAATGAAGGCTGCGTAAGTCGAGCAGAGCCTCGTTTTAACAGGCAGTCCATCGTTAATTGATAAAGCCCCCCCTTTGTCTCTCCCCTGCTGGGGCGGTATTACGCAGGTACTTGACGTCCAGCGTCTCATTTGTCGAAAAACACCATGCCAAGTACATTCACATGGCGCAGCGTGCTGCTGCTGGTCGTCATCATGTGCGGAGTAAATGTAAATATATGCCTGCGTTGCTCGAGCGGTCTTGGCTGTCACTCACCCCCTAGGGAGGAGGACAGGTTCATTCCATAGCCACAATCACAATATCCCATGTCCGACTGCTGCTAACAGCGATTCGGTGGGTTAACTTGGCTTAGCAGATACTCCTCCATACTTGAACTGCTTTTGTCGCAAGCAGGCAATCAAGGATATTCAAGGTTAGGTTAGGTTAGGTTAGGTTACACTGTATGTATTGTATTTTAGCTCCGCGACGTCCGCACGGGCCGCAGAAGGGGACGGGACCGAGGGAGGCAGGGATGGAGTCCCGGAGCAGTTTTTAGAGGCAAACAAGGTTGCAGGCAGAGTGTGTTGCTTATTTTATTCTTTGTTTGCCAGTGGACGCCGGCGCAAGAGGAGCAAATGACCGGCCGCCCCTTAGCACTAGGGGATTCCCCTTCTGCTCCGACCCTCTCCTCCGTACGGAATACAGAATCATGCATCATATGGAACTTTGGTATCCTACGGAGCATGCCAAGGCAAAGAGATCGACTACCCCCCCCTATTATCGCTCTGGCTTGCGACAAGCCCAGAAGGGCGGGTGTGGCAAGGGCAGGCAGTCCGTTCCGTGTTGGGAGACTTGAATCCGCACTAATAAGATATGCGCTCGAGTCCGTCCGGATGCCTCCTGCGCCCGGAACACAACGACGGTCATAATCAAGTGCCGTCTTGGCAGATCTCAGTTGGCATACCGTTTTGTCAAGCACAGGCAAGGATTCGCCAAGGGGGGAGATGGGGATGGGGACGCTGACGGGGCGGCGGGGGACACTTATCTCCATCGTTTCTTCGACGGCGGTCAAATTAAGCTTGGCAGTCGCCCAATGTCTTGGATGCGAAACAGTGTTAGGGACCAAGCTTAATCGCTGGTTTGCTAGGGCTTGTTACGAAACCTGGCGCAAGCCCCGGACTTCTGCCTTTCGATTTGTCCCATCTGCCTTACTTTGACGACAAGCCGACACGTGTAATGTAAGGAGCGCGCGCACTCTGGTGCTCCCAAAACAAAAGGAAACCCCCCCCCCCCAAAAAGTTACACTCGTGAGGCGTCGTCCATGTATTGTTGCATGCTGTGTCTGCATTGCAAACACTGTGCGAGTGGCTGTCGTGTAGTTATTTTGTGTCCCCGATTGAGACTGCTGGTGCGATATCCCGAGGCAAACCACCCTCGATGGAGGTCGTGGTTGTGGGGATTGTGTCTGCATACAGACGCAAAATTGCGCAGTGTTTGGCCATGCTGGCCCGCCTCGAAATCCCTCGTTCTCGTTATGTGCTGGTTTGTTTCCATCGACAGCACTTCTTGCCGCTGCTGTGCTGTTACACATGTACGGAAGGAGTCCTTTGTGGGTTGATGCCTGGACACGCGTGCATGCCAAGCCTCGATGGGCACAGTATTGTCCTCGTCATCTATGGAGTAATAAGTGCGTGGCAAAGAGCACGACGACGTAGTTCGTCGTTTTTGATCGTACGCTCTCTATCGTCTGGCATGAATTGTGCTCCGTATGGAGCACGGCAATCCGTGGCTAGTCAGTCATGAGCGGCTGTGCATTTCGGGCTGCGTGGCTCCGTACGGGGCAAATAGTCAATGACATGAACGATTCATTCTTCAATCTACGGAGCAACTACAGAGCACTCCAACGTATTGCTAGTAGCACTGGTCGCCTCAACTTCGGTCGCTGCAACCCAATGATGCGATGGGGCGTGGTCTGACGCGACAGTGTCTTAGACTTTACAATCTTAATGCAAACAAGTCTATTTCCACAAGGAATATGTCCACGACGATCAATCACCGGGGGAGGGGGGAACTACCTCGGTGGCTGGGTTGTTTTATGTTTTGTAGCGGCAGCAGTGTCACACTGCCCGCCAGGTTCTTGAACGAATCGGACACCATCCAAACACCACACCGTTGTATGGTACACCATAACCACACTGTGCTCGTTTCGACAGGGGCAGGCTGTCCGAAACATCTGTACGCATGTTTGTTTGCCGGCGGCGTTTCTACGTCTCGCAGGAGGCCTTTCGGAACCTAGATTGGTGGCCTCAATTAGTGTTTAGGCTCGCTTGAGACTGTTTCTTACCTTAAAAACGAATGCCCAACTATGTGACTGACAGCGGAGCAGCGAGCATAGCTCATAGCAAGCACCAACTGATGTGGTACAGAATACAGTGTTCGTGACATTATGACGCCTTCATAGCGACCGGCCTATTTCGACGAGCCCGCAGTAAGTTGTTCCGTCTGCTAACGACAGCCTTGACTATTGGCAAATTGCTTTCTCACGCCGGAACCATATCTCCGTGCTTCATGAACGGACAGAGCAAAGGGCTTCCAGGCTGGGACCTAGGACAGCACGACAGAGCGGCACGTAAATTTAGACTTTAGAGGCTCAGGATGAAAAAAAAAAAAAGAATAACTGCGCAAGATATGGTCGAAGCCAGGAGGCAGAATATACAGTTTTATTTCATGTGCCAAATCTTTTTCTTCCCTATGTGACGAACTGGATTATATCGGGTCAGACGCGACGGGCATTGGTGAAGCCTACCAACATCTATTGCTAACACCTGCCTCCTCTAACGCCGTGGTTTGTATCGGGCAATTGATACGATGGGAAGGTCAGTAGAGATGGCCCAAATAGCCAAGTAACTACTTGGAAGCATGAATTGGTTTCTAGAGCTCTGGTCGAGAGTGGCTCCGACCCTCCATCATGGCAGAGAGCGGCACAGAAGTTCTTCGCACCTATCCCAAAATGGTCTACTGGGACGTGGACAATCCTGCAACTTGAACAGGTCACGCTTTACATTGGTGAAACCGAGAGAGTATTGACTATTATGTTTTACTATGATCAAGCTGGTAGGTTATTCGGGCACTTCGAGAGTGTGGAAAAACCATCGCCCCGATGTACCTGCTGAGTAAATTCATCGAAGAAGCGTCAAGGAGTCTTGTGTGTACAGTACTCCGGACCTACTCGCACAATACAATACTGTAGCCCAGTTTAGTTCATTGTGGGGTAGATGCGATAGTAATGGAGTCGAACCAACTTTGGATCCTGTCAGTTTGGATGGCAAGCATGGACGAGTTGCTGCAGGCTGGGATGCTATGCTTAGCTTGATGCATGTTGGAAATATCGCGCAGCCTTTACAGTCATGGATCTTTGGCGTGCATGACAATAAATGTGAAAGTCACTAATCCTTAGAGTTTGAAATGATCTCACTATTCTGCCATGGCTCCTCCTATCTATTACCGCAGCGTCAATGCGGCAAGCCCTTCCTGCATCACCCGTGAGGTCACGATGGGAAAGTACTTCAGGATAACTGCAGACGCATGGCATGGATAGTAATCACTTCGAGTGTTAATGTTAGTACATTGTAATTATCGTCCAGATGACGAGTCCTATAGGGAGGTTCGTACGTGGCAGAGAACAAGGTAATGCGATACATGCCTAGGCAAATCGCTTGGGAGCATCTTACTCATTTCTAGTCTCACAGTTATCCTCGAATGATTGTGCCTTGGGTTTGAGTATGGGTTACGGACAGCTGGAAGCCTAAGAACTAGTGCAGCAAGTCGATCGATCTCAGTTTCTGAAAATAGTAGATAGATAGTGCTGACGTTGATATTGCGGCCATCCTGAGACTGCAAGCCACTCTTTGCACTGTCCCCTTTACTTGAGCACGAGTGTCTCATGGTGCTGCCCACTGCATAATCTGGACCGGCGCAATGAAATGTGCCAAGCCTGTGGCTGTAGTACCTTTTTTCGTTGACTGGGAACACGGGTGATTGATTTTTGCGCCTCCCGCGTACACGGATCGCAGCGAAATACTGACTAACGGGGTACGGAGCACAGAGTAGACAGAAGCTGTTGAAGTTGGACGGTGCCGAACGAATAAACTCTCTGGTTCCATGCGGGTTGGCGGCTCCCCCCCCCTGACACGAGGAAGCAACTTCACAAGACAATGTCACCACACCATTTTTGCATCGTGGGCCAACGGGTTGACTCCATCGGTCGGTTGGGACACATAAAATATGCCCTTCTGACATATGAAATCTTGGAATTTTGCCAAGCGTTGGTTCTCCAGTCAAGAAGGTTCTCTGCGTGTGCATGGCGATGGGGACGAGATATTGATGATAGATGGGTGAGAGGCCGTGCCCACAGGCTGAGTAGTCTGCCTTCCCTCAAAATATCTGAGCAAGCGACTAATAATCAAGACTTTAAGACATCGCGGGTCGGGAGCACAGAATATGAAGGCGTGGGGTGTTTGCTGGGCAAAAAGGATGTGCTCAGCCAAGAAAAAACTACATTGCAGTGACCACATAGAGAAATGTGCCAAGGCTCTAGATATATCAGAGCAATTGGCTTTACATGTGTGCTGCTGGGGATGTACTTGGCATGCAGCGCATGGCCACACTGGAATGGACGTACCGTGCTCCAGACCCTCATTGTCTTAAAACGTGCAGGAGCGACGTCGTCTGTCGCCGTCCTTATCCAGCAGGTGCGAATCCTCCCTGCACTGCACTGCACTGCACTGCGAGTGTGCAAAACACCTACGAAATCACAGACAAACCTCGCTGGCTGAAACCTGGTGCTTGGCGAAACGGATTCTGCTGAAATGGTCCGTCGACCATATCCTCATCCCAAAGCCATTCTGCAGCCCACTTTTGTGCCTCAACAGCACGGCAGAGTATCGCGGAGTAATCAAATGAAGGCCAACCCATGATAACGTGCTTTTCTTTTGACAAGGTCGAGGATGAGCTTTGTTTCAATAGCCTGATGGCTCATGGATTGCAAGCTGCCAGAGCTTATTTGCGTCTACTCCGCACGATCGACTCTCAAGATACCTAGGCATTTGAAGCATGTGCATCCGAGACGACCCTGCACCTACATAAGTGACATGTGTCTGCCGACCATCGATATTGGGAAATCGGGGAACCGTAATAGGATCAAGTATAACTAAGCGAAAGACACATCTTTTTGCAGGTAGCCCAGCTTGCAGACATTTGTAGTCCTTTTAGGTTATTAGTTAGCTATGAGACTTGTCAAGATATGGCACACCAGCAAGAAGGATTCGTCTTGACGAGGGGAGCAAGTTTCATGATTATGAATCTGGAGTATTACAGACTACGGAGTATGTGTGTCCTGAGGAACACGATGAGGATTGCGCTAGGCCGATGGAGGACACCATGCGACGATGAAGACGACGGAGTTGGACCATAACTAGTAGTTATCTCGTCAACTGTAAGCAGTGCAGTGGCAGGAGCAGTAGGTACCTAGGTAGCTAGCCGCACACCTCCGGCCCTGGTTTTTGGCCTGTACAGTGTGCTGTGCACGGAGTACGTAGTTTTCCACATTGTGTGGTATTTTGTACTCTCAACCCCCCTCTCCACTAGTAGCGACCAATCTGCGAGCGTTAGCTGCGGGCTGCACTCCGAGCTTTCCTGCTCCGTGCTCCGTGCTCCGCGCCCATCGTGACTGCCCCTTGGCGGCTCAGGTGCGTCCTCCGTCCAAAGACAGCATCAGGCTGGGAAGAAGAAAGGGCATGGTGGGCCATGAGGGGGTATGGACTTGTTGATCAAGTATCGACTATAGCTTACCGCTGGGCCAGGGTCGATCGATTTGGGGCTGTACTAAATCGTAATCGTATTAATACAGAGAGAACTTACGGAGTAGTGACTGTTGTAATACCAAGGTTTACTTAGTAGGGACAAGGTAACAAGACACTCCCAAGACTCCCCCTGCACACCCTTTTCACTTTACTCACGGCCATTTTGGTATTTCTTGTGTCAAATCTCCATTCGGTCGGTTCGTTTCGCCTGATCTAGTTGACCGTTTCTTTATTTTCACTATTAATGCCTCTGCCCTCCCTGCCTCGACATAATATGTGAGCTCCTCTCTTCCATCTGGATGTGACCCTTCTCTCCACGCCTGACCTTGTCTTGTGTCTTAACACCCAGCTTATAATCACCACTTCAAATTCCTCTACCTCATTTTCTTCCTTGATCCTTCCTGGTTGTTGGTCACTCGGACTTATTCCTGGCATTGCCGGCCTGCATTGAGCCGAGACGAGGTCTGCCTGTTGTTACTCTCACTCAATGAAAGCCAGTCCACACACACGACCAGCTTCTCGACGCCATCGACTCCTCCAGACAGGGGGACCTTCCGACATTGATTCCCCGGATCGGTCACAATTAAGCACGACGACTGCAGCGCCAAGGACGTACAAGACGAACTATTCATCAACCCCGTCACAATCCGAACCTGGGCTAATGTTGAGAATTGGATAATTCTCGACCTTCCTGAAATTCAAATCCGGCGCGACGAGTCAACGACACCGGTTTCTATGCGTTTAGACCCGAGAAAAACTCCCCCTCCGCGTTTCAACCTTTTATGTTCGACATTCTGCATCTACATTTGACAGCCGGAGCCACCCCGCCTGATTCGAAGCTGGCATTTGTAGTGTAGTTGCAAACAAGTTGACTGACACGTCACTGACACCATTCGACTTTGCCGCAAACACTTGGCACCTTCTTTGCCGGAGTGCCTTTATGTCACGGACTGTTCGGCCTGCTGTACCGACACACCAGCGCATCTCATCTGCAACCTTTACAACAGAGATAACCGGACATCTTGTGCTCTGGCATCACCCAACAATCATCCGCATCCCATCGATCCTGCAAGACGGACACCAGAGCTAACAGACCGGCGACTCCGCGTCCTGGATTGGTGCCCACGCCGACCTTTTAGTGGTGGAAGCTGTGCATGCCATTACGTCGTACGCCTCCACTCTTCCCTCCATTGTTGTGCCTTCTCTTAGTTTGAGGCTTTTGGCGCCTCTCGCTGACCACGCTAGCCAGATTGCCAGACCAAACTCATACGGATCCTGCGTGGAGTTCAGATTGTAAAAACCACGCACATCGGATCGGCCCTGCAACCTGAGTTCTGCGTTTGCGCCTGGAAGCCGCCGACTGCAACCCCTCGCATTGTAACGAGTACCCTTTGGTGTACTGGCTTGCGTGGGTCGCTGCTTATGGTGCTGCGTGGTACCTGACTGGCGCGCTAAACGTACCGAGTACAGGCATCGCTGAGCTGGGTGGTTTCTGAAGGCGCCAGACCTAACCCGTTCTGGTCGATCTCGCCTCCGGTCACTGCCACCGTTGCTTCTAGCAGCTTGTTCTCTGACTTTTCTACGACGCTTCTACCTTTGACTAAGCATATTGTGCCACCCACCGCTTCCCACCATGGCCCTCACATTGGCTCACGTCTATCCGTGGACGTCTTCGCTCGCTCCGCAGAAAGACATGCGGCCAATATCGTCTTCGACCGCTGAAACAGGTAAGTTTTGGTATAAAAAAAACCCCCCCACTCGCCCCATGCGCTGTTTTCCTTATGACCAGCTGTTCTTATTTGAATTTCGGTTGTTATCAAGCCCACTGAAATTAATTCAAACCCACCGGCAAGCGCCTCTCCTCTCGCCCCCCTTTCCCCTTGTCCTTGCCCTTCTTCCCTGCCCCTCCATCGCTTGCCCCCCCCCCCCCCCCCATCATCCGCCTCGCTTTGTTGCTTGGGACCTGGCTGGCTTGCACCTGCCCGGTTGTGCTGTTGGTTGCTGGCGCTGGCCGCTGGTTGCTCGCGGCTGCTGTCCACCGACCACCGAGCGTTGCATGTTGGCATGGCGTCCTGAGTGGTTGGTTGCATTTCGCTGCTGTGCGCCAATTCCGCCGTGGCTAGTCCCCATTCGATGCCCATTCCATCTCGCTCAATAGCCGGATGGAGCCTTGCCTCGTGTGGCGGTCGAGTGAACCCAGTTGTGCCCAGTGTGCCTAGTCTCTCCAGTGCGCCCACAGCGCAACTGTGAACACCCACACCCCCCGTTGGTCGCCGCCTGCGGCAGTGACGTGATTGCCTGCGGCTCATTCAATCCGTTCAACCCATTCAATCCATTCAACCACCTCCTGCCGTTCAGCCTGCTGACTTTTCCTCGCTACCCACAATACAGCGAGCCCGTGTGCCTCTAGTGGAACAAGGACGCCGTGTGATGCCCTGACACCGATACCGAACCCCATGGGATACTATTCCATCCCGTCAACGGCGCCGTCGGTCTCTCATTCTCCTCCCTACTACTCCGGCAGTTTTTCCTCAGCATCGCCACATCAGTTTTCCTCTGATATTACCGATCCTATTCTCGAAGAAGGCGGCGAAGAATCCGGCACCGACTCGCCCATTGAGCCCGTCACTCCCGTGAGTGGAGGGCGCCACTCTCAAGACTTCACCACAATTCATCACAGCCAATACAGCGATTACCAAGCCCTTTCCAGAGCGCACACTGCAACCAATCCGCCAACCTCAACTTTTAATAAGACTCCTCTACTCACCCACCAAACCTCTGCACCTCCTGCACCAATCCTCATCTCTGACTTTGCCGAAGAACCACTGTCTCACTCGACAGCAGAGCAAGACCCATCACTACCAACGCGCACCCTACGACGCTCTGGCCGCGCCTCTACCAGCAACCTTAAGCGCAAGATGTCGCGCCTCTTTCGACGTTCTAGTTCCACCTTGGAAAAAGAAAAGGAATATGCCATTGCGGACTCACCGGTGCCAGTCTCGGAATCGGCGCCTCAATCAAATAATTACCTCAACGAGAACGGAGTGCCCAGCAGCCGCTATCCAAATGGCATTAAGTCATCTACCACAACACGGTCAAATTCACCACCCTCTCCCGGGTCACCCTTAGAGATGACCCAATCGCATCGGCCAACGACCGGTACCAATGGTTCACTGCCCAATCCTGCCGACTTCAGCAAGAAGAACCGAGCATCCACAGGCTTGACCCTCCGTGGTCGTGCAGTGAATTTCGTCGGTGCTACCATGGGCCGTGGAAACCGCCACCCCAAGGCTCCAAGACGGGCTAGCAGCTTCGACATTCCCAACAGACCAACTACACCATCTGTGCCAAAGCATAGGGACGCAGAAAAGACATATCCTCCTGAGCGCCTCCCGTGGCCACTGCCCCCAGACGCCGGAACTGGCGCCAAGGCTCGCCGCATGAGCTTAAGTCTCCCCGACGACTTCACCGTCGACGTTGCTGAACTGCTGTCCGAGTTTGAGTACCAGAGCAAGCTGTTGGGTCGTCACGGCAAGCACCTTGGCAAGGGCGCGGCGTCCAAAGTAACTCTGATGGGGCGCAAGGGATGCCCTGGGGAGCTCTACGCCGTAAAAGAATTTCGCGGGAAATCAAACCGTGAAAGCCAGGAAGACTACGAAAAGAAGATCAAGTCTGAGTTTAGCATTGGCAAGAGTCTTCACCATCCCAACATTGTGGAGACAATTAGACTCTGCACTGATCACGGGAGATGGAACCACGTTATGGAATACTGCTCCGAGGGCGATCTTTTCAGTCTCGTCCAAAAGGGATTTCTCAAGAGCGAGGACAAGAAGAAGGACCGCCTGTGTCTTTTCAAACAACTAGTTCAGGGAGTCAACTACTTGCACGCCAACGGGATCGCTCATCGAGACATTAAGCTCGAAAACCTCTTACTCACCAAAGACAGCAAGCTCAAGATTACCGACTTCGGCGTTTCAGAAGTATTCAGCGGGACGCACCCCGGTCTCCGCGAATCAGGCGGCCAGTGTGGTCAGAACATGGGAGACGTGCGACTGTGTTCGCCCGGGATCTGTGGGAGTGAACCATACATTGCGCCCGAGGTATTGGCTAAGAAGGAAAGCTACGATCCACGAGCGCTCGACGTATGGGGCTCAGCCATTGTCATGATCTATCTTACGTTTGGCGGAGCCATCTGGTCGCGGGCAGAACGAGGCAACCTACACTATGACAAGTTGGTCAAGGGCTGGGAGAAGTGGTACGGCAAGCATCCCGAATGCGATGCGTGCATCACGGACACGGACTATCCCAACTGCTACGCCATGGACGTGGGCGTAAACCCCCCCGCCCTTCGGCGCATCCTTTTACAAATGCTCAACCCGGACCCTAGCAAGCGAATCACCATGGCCGACGTTGTCAATAACCGCTGGATGAAGAATGTCGAGTGTTGCCAACTCGAGTCGTACGACGATCAAGCGCAGCTGATTGACGCCACCAAGAAGGATGGGGGCAATAAGGGTTCGGCCAAGAAGATCTTTTGCCACAGCCATCTCCCTCCTAAGCCTTCTGGATCTCATTCACTAGGCAAGATGCCCGGCCAACCTGGCTATTGAGTTTTATAAGCGGCCGAATGCTGGATATTTTCGCCCCCCCTTTTTCTTTTTCTTTTTTTTTAGCTGATCACATTTCTTCTCTTTATCGCAGGACTTTTTAGTCCCAGGTTCTACGGATCGTGTGGTGTGGTCTTGAAGGAATACAAATACCAGGAGTCTTGACAGGATTGGCGTTTGGAAGGATACCAGTGGCATCAGAATAACGAGCAATCGTATTGAGCCTCGGCGTTTGGAGTACGGCTTCATTGACTGCTTTAGCTGTTACTTGCACCGTTAGTTTTCTTTTCCTTTGTCAAGTGGCTCTGAGTGGGGGCGGCGTAAAGGCATCGTTTTGACAAGGCAAGCTCTCCCGAGCGGACATAATGCATTAGGTGGCACATGGCCCGCAGGTGCGGAGCCAGCCCCGACGACTCACTTGGCCATTGCAATCGATTTTTTTTTGTGCCGACAGTGTCAAAGAGGCCATCAGGTACACATGACGAGCTTCACCGCCCTCCAGCCCATGCCGTCCTCTCCTTTGTCCTTTCTTTTCAGCATTGTTCGGTTCACCTGATAAATCCGGAGGAGGAACCTCCGTGTTGGGTCTGCATGGCGGGTTTCTGCTTGTTTTCTTCTCTTTATGGTCTCACCCGTGATACATTTGACGAACATGCAAAACATGGCGCCTGGGTTATGGCACACAAAGACACCGCCGGCAAGGCAGAAGGGGGGTGTGTGTTTGGTTTGGGATTAGGTGGCGCACTCACCCGGCGGAAAGACGGGCGGCGGAAGGTTCTGCATTTTCACGATTTGTTGCCCAGTAGCCATTGGCAGCGTGTTCAGAGAGACGCGGATTTCGTTTCTTTTTTCTCTAAGCACTGCGCGACACATATGATAGACGTAATTGAATCGATGCATGGCAGTTGATAACTATGATCAGAGACGAGAGACTGTACCCAATGACGGGAGATGTGACTACTGTCTGACTGCCCTTCATGCTCACACAGCCTGGCCAAGAGTGGCTGGTGATGATCTTCATTGAGGACGATGACATGGCGGTCGACGGTGGGGTCTCGTCCAGGCGCCCGCGTGCCAAGACCATCGGCCGATCTGCCGGCTGCCACGCTGCGCTGGTCTGGATGTCTCATCCGAAGATGGACATGCTGAAACACCACGTTCTGCAGTTTAACCAGACAAGATTCCTGGCATGTAGCGGGCGAGAGTTGGCTGTGTTGTCTCTGACCGGTGACGAGTTTGCCCGCTGAACATCTGGGGCTCTTGCCTCTAATGTTCTTTTACCACTTGCTGGTCGGCCTCATTCATATCTACGGATTACGGACAACGAATAAGTGAATGACAGCCTTGGAGAGCGCGGTTTCGATCCTTGACATCATATGGCATTGCATTGCGTTACAACGCTTAGCCCATCTTTTCAGGCATGTACTTACTCTGTAGAAAGCTCGCCCACTCGGAATTGCATGGACAAGTGAGTAGGCGGCAGTTCGCGTGGCACAGAAAGGTGTTCCGTTATGTACGTTTCATGCGGTGGGAGGGGGAAGGAAACATAGGGTCGTCGTTCTTTCGCTGGGACCATGGTCTTGAGCTTGAGCTTGGGCTTTTGTGGAAGTGAAGAGGAGAGGGGAGGCGAGGGACGGGGATGCTCCGGGAAACCGGAGATGGATGATTCATGTGGCTTGTGGCGGTGGGCGGGGAATTGGCAATAGTCGCTGATGATCTACTCGTTAGGGACGGAAAGGTGAAAAGCGCGACAACAAAGAAAAAAAAGAAAAAGGGAATTGTGCGTGAAGTGTGAAGTGTGTTTGTTAGTGGTGTTTGTGAGCGTGAGAATTGGGGCGCCGCTTGCGGATGGAGTTGCTGCTTTGAGATGAGGGCACGATGTGGAGTGCAGCTGGATGCAGGTTGCAGGATATAGGATACAGGATTGTCGGCAGTTGTTTCACACCTTTTTTTTTTGTCTCGTTCCGTGGTCATTGGAAAAGAAAAGAGGAGACGTGGCGGCCTCATTTCATGGATGGATGAATGAATGGATGGCACGTCGGGTGGCCGATTTGGAGGGTTTGAGACGGGGCTACGTTGTGCGACTGCGACGTTGAATCTGAACTGCAACGCTGGCATCGCGTATGTGCTAGTGTGCATGACTACCTAGGTAACTACCTATGCAGGCTATGGGCAAGTAGGCCAAAATTAATTTTTTTTTTTAATGAGACATGGCAGCGACATGACGGCAATGAGGCACCGCGGATAGGAAGTGGCAGAGAATCTCGGAACGGTTAACCAATGGCCATGAGAACACGTCTGTTTCCTGGTCCCTCCATGTACTCGCTCATCCTTCTGTAAAACTGGTAAATTGCGGGCTATACTCTGGCTTGATTCTCCGCTTTTAAAACACACGGGCCAATCAATCCCTGATGAACATTCACTCACCCAACATACGGAGCAGAGCCCCGAAGACTTATCGTCAGCCGTATAGCATCGCTTCAAACGCTTAATTCTCCTTAACGGAATTTCCTCAGAGAGCTTGGATCTGAGTATAGCGAGCCGCCCCGTACGTCCCGGTCGCCACAGCTGCCACCTCACGGCGTTGCGGTACACCGACCATCCCCACAAATCTCCTGGACCATTCAAGAACACTATAACTGTTGTACGGAGTATATCTATCAAAAACTAACCTGCAGCTCTGAAGGTGTTTTTGGTTTCGAACTCGTCATATTCGTGCAATAGTCGTACAGGCTGATAGAGCACTCCCTAATTGCTCTCCTGCTTCAGTTACCCCATGCGATGTAGACGAACTCATCTAGATTGCCCCCTCTCTGCTCCCATCCACCCTGCGCATCTGGTTTGTGGCCGTTGATTGAACGGGGTCTGCCGTCTCGTCTGTTTTAAAAATATGCAAAGTCGGCTGGGATGAGGAATCCGAAGCAGAGAAGGCAACATATGAGGAGCTTAAAATCTCTCAGAAGTCTAATTTCCCGAGTACTATGGCGAGCCAAGGCATCATGGCACCAGGGCATGTCACTTATTAGAAATCGGGGGTGCATGTATGACAACGCATGCCGGAGCTGTGTTGCCGATGGCTGCGGTCCAGGACATGATGACAGCTACTTCGACCGCTCTCGCCGAGTTTGGCGTGTTGCCAGATGACATCCATCTTTTCGGCGATAAGGTCATGATTGTTGAGTTAGAGATGGTAGCCAAGGTCACGTTGAGGGAAAGCGTGGCCACCGAAGTTGCGCTGCGAGAGGCTGCCTGACGAGGTGG
The DNA here is from genome assembly GCA_032433595.1 of Conoideocrella luteorostrata. NCBI lineage: Eukaryota > Fungi > Ascomycota > Sordariomycetes > Hypocreales > Clavicipitaceae > Conoideocrella > Conoideocrella luteorostrata. The sequence goes on from JASWJB010000254.1 coordinate 16,733, forward strand.
CGTGCGACTAACCCGTGGTGTTTTTGGAAAGATGGCGAAATACAACAGGCGTAGGAATGAGGAGTGAGGCGATGAAACTCAATAGCGCCTGCTGCTATGAAGCCAGCTCAACTTCCTGATGGCTGAGCAACAGCCATCTGAGTAATCTAGTGGGCGGCCGAGCAAACTGGCTAGACAACTATGAAGGGACGTCAATTATATTACATTAGATAGTAGAAGTCGATGATCAATCTCTGCATCTGAAAATTCCAGAGCTGCCTTTCGCAATGTACGGGCTCGCCTTTATAAATTCCTTCAACCCGCACAAAATATCGGCGAGCCCCCTTTGCCGTGCCGTTTATGCGTGCGCGGACACTTCTGTGGGCTTTTGGTCCTTTTGCCGCTTGAGCGGCACGATAGCTTAACAAAATTGTAGTGTTTCATCATGAACTTATGGCCAAAGTTTACCCGGCCATACGACACACGGCGGAGCAGTTGGCTTACGAAATTAACATAAATTCCAACTGTTGAAACGATGCAAGAGGAAGCTAGTTTTGCACGGAACAAGCAAGCACCATGAAATACATTGGTGATGAGAGTGATGCAACGGTAGAGAACCATGTTCTAGAGAAGGTGCTGAGGACATTATAACATCGTCACCTCATATCATATAACCACTGAGTAGACGCCACGATAAATAAGATGGATTCAACACCGGCTACGACTACGTAGCGTCTTACAGAGCTAGCCAAAGAATACGATGGCTAGCAAAGCTACTCAAACCTACCACGGAGTAGATAGTAGCAGTTCAAAGATCATCATCCACATCAACATAGTTCCACAGCTGTCATTCGTGATACTAGAAGAAGAGTCGGATCAGTATCGTAACTGAGATGCAACCTCGCAGGAAGTACTCCGTACACGTGCGAGAGACTTGATCATGCAAACAAAGATAAAACAAAAAAAAAAAATATGCAATGCAACACCCAACGACGGATGGCACCACGTTGTCGCGTGCGCTCGTGACAGCCAGACTGGAGCCTCAGCCCTGGCCTCAGCCAGGCCCCTGTCTCAACCTTCTCGATAAGAATTTAGCACGGCAATGCTGCATGGATTGTAACCAAATGGACACACCGAATGGACTGGTGCTCCGTACAAGAAACTGCCAGGTGCAAAACTAGCAAAAAACTAACAATATAAAAAGGCGGGGACACGGCTAAGTCGGCTCCTGGATGCATCTGCAGATGCAGGATTCATGCGAGCGGCCCCCACAGGCTAACCACTGGAATTAGTGTACGGAGTAACTACAGAGGAGTATGTAACTAGTTGGTTACCTGCTCCGTAGACTCGGTCATCTCCATAAATATCGGTCCCATATCGGCGCGGCTGCTGTTCCTGATGACTGGGATGTATGATGGCATGTGGGAAGGGATGTGGGATCGGATGGAGTGCCTCCGTATTACTGTGGAAGGTGCAAAAGACACGCTGACACGGTAGCCGCCAGAGCTAATTGTGCTGTCAGTCAGTGCTGTACTGTGCTCCGTACTCTGTACTCCGTGGATATTTGCATCGTCGTCCACGGGCCGCGTCCAATCATCTGACTGGATAGCCGTAGCCGTGGTGGGGGATCTTCAGCTGGGAGCAACTGACTGGACTGACCGATGACATCGTGTTGTTGCCTCCGTCAATCTGCCCTCTCTGCCTCTCCAGCTTGGAAACTAGTGCACCACTCACCGACTGTTTCTGCACGCCTTTACTTCATCCACAGCCAACAGCGGCTGAGAGAACCAATCTCTCAAACCCAAACCCGCAGTGGGATGGTCCATCCGAGACATTTGCTGCCCATGTCACGAGGCGGCCTGCCCTCCCTGTAATGCCCAGATGCACGACTTGCGTGCGTCCGTCTTTTCCCCAAGGTCCCACGCCTAGACTAGTAGGGTACATTCTCTAGATGTACTCTCGTTGCGTGTGCATGGGAAGGGCTGAAGATGGCTGCCGCGGATGGCCTTGCGCTCGGCATCAGCATGAATAGTTGTTGGCCGACTCATTATCACGACGGAGCGGCAACACGGCACGGGCTGAAGATCTCCACCATCAGGTCGACTCTGTTGCTTTGCTCGTATTGTGCAAATACACGCACACAGGTGTTCCATCCCCACGCCCTGCAATGCCCATGCCAGCTGCCGCGCCTTGTACATCCTTCACTTTGGGGGACATGGTCACGAATAAGCTTTGCATTTGTTAAGACGCTTACAAAAGGCAACAAGTGATAAGAATAGATAGAGACGATTGGAAGAATCATGCCTTGTATCACGGACTGTCGGGGGCGAAACAGATCCAGGCCGGCATGTCACACCGTCTGCCTTATTGAAAGCCCGAATGCCGGTGCGGGCATTATCGACATGTGGTCATGGGAATAACACGGTCGTACCAGGAGGAATTATGGCGTGACGGGACGGAATGTTGTGTGAACCTCAAAGGCCAGGCGACGAGGCACTGTTAAGAGCCCGACAGGGTGTCCCTTCTTACGACAATATACCAAGTAAACAGCATGGCTGGTGTAACTGCAAGCTGTGTTGTTCTGCAGTCCGCCTTAACCGCAGCATCATCTTTAGCCCTGCCCGGCGCAGCCCTGCCATGCCCAGCGATGCCCTACCCAGCAATGCCATGCCTATCGTTCGTGTTATATTAAGCTATGGGGGGGTGGGGGATTTGCTTGAACTGTCTGTTCGCCAGCATCACAAATCACACGTCTCAACTGGGTAACCCGACCACCAACGACGCGCCCGTCGCATACTTCCATAGCCCTCCTTCGCCCTATCGTAGCCTGCAATTAACTATTAGATACTAACCCTCGCACCTTTTGCGTCATATGGCCGGAACTGAGGTGCTGTGCTGTGCTATGCTGTGCTGTGCTATGCTGTGCTGTGCTGTGCTGCTGTTGCTCATGACAAACGTGCTATTCTTCGGATACCGGCAACTTTTTCTTCGGTCATCAAGCACGTTCTACCAAAAGATACAAGGGTTATATTCCCCAAATTGGAATGTGGGGGGAGGGGAGGACAACTAGATGTGGTATTCGATACTTTGTTTACCACCCTCACGATGTATCGCTTCTGAGGAAGGAGGAAACTCGTACTGTGTCTAGTTGCAGCCGGGGCGTGTGCGCGAGAGAAGGGAGGCGTGAATTGTGAAGAAGTTTAATGCGTGTGCGCGCGTAAGTGTCGAGAATGAATAGTACGGTTGTATAACAGTTACCAGCTTGGTCTGTCTGCTACGAGTTCGTCATAGTACTATACGTTACAGTAGTTATATGTGTATGGAAAGCGAATGCCTCGTGTAAGGCTGCAGAGAGGTAGTTCTACGGATGTAGAATACGTGGGCGCCTTCTAGATTAACATGTTCCCATATCCCATTTTGGGCTATCTAGGTTGTCTTTGCTGGCAGAGGTTACTGGAATTCAAGTCTGTCCTCCATTACTGAGCACTACGCAGATCGATGTGTCTGTATTGAGCTCCTGCTACAGCTTGATCAAGGGAGAAAACCAACCAGTTCCACCTCCTCTCCTGGATGAGTTCCTGAGCCGTGGCCGTTTCCACCTGCTTAGCTCTTGCTATGCTTTGCAGGCACAGTATTTATCAACCCCTCAACGGGCGGCACGGACAACTTGCCAGAGGGGCCATGTACGTGATCTGAGCGTATGGAACTGTACATCTCATGCATGCGACTGATGCTTGAATATAGAACGGTCGGTATTACGCATGCCTTTGTCGTGGAGTTTGAGACAGCGAAAGACAGCTCGGCGCATCTGATCGTTTGCGGCCTCATTTCCTGGTGCGCAGTACATCCTAGCTAGGCGCACGACATCCCCGCTACGTTTTCGGTGCCGTGAATTCGCGATTTACTCCTCTGGTAGACCTCACAGTTTGATTGCCAACCATTGCAGAAGGCCTCCCAGCGCACCAGCTGGCTTCCTCTGGCTGGCCGGAGAGGTTCCATCGCTCGAATTGCTTCTGTCCGGGTTCACATTACCCCTGAGTCTGAGCGTTGTGTACTTGCGGTGGCGTTTGCTAGGTAGCCAACTGCCGGTATGCACCATGTCACAACTATTTACGTATAGCTACAGGCCCTGGAGTCATAGGCCATCTGCTATTGGAGGAGTTATCTGGCTTGTCCATCTGCAGATGGAGAGGAGAGCAAGCGACTGTGTATAATAGACCTCCGGAGGCCGAGCAAGATCCAAGTAGATATGACCAAATAGTCGGTATGCCTTTTTTTTTCTTTGGGGGGGGGGGGGGGGGGTCGCCTTGGGCTACCTACGACGTTGCTAATTCGACGCTGAACTCAAATTCGGACTCGAACTCAACGAAGGCTTGCGCTAGAGCTTGGCTGCTTTTCTCTCCCACAAGTATCTGTTCTACATCAGCATGAGAGAGCTTCAGTGGCAGATGGATATTCTCGAACTCAAGTTCCGGCACGAAATATGAGCTCTTGCCTAGAGACTGGACATGGCTGTTTCCAGTTTATGCATTCGCGATGTTATCATCAACCACTTCCTCACTCACTCGCACGTGGAAGCGCCGTGCTGCAGGTCGCCGTCTCTCAGGCACATAATCCGTGGCTCTGGAATGGTGCTGTATTTTTGCCCTGCGTTGGGGAAAGCTATTATAAAGAACATACAATAGCGACATCAAAGTAAAAGATCTTGTTCGCAGTCGGAATCCTTGTAAAGACGATAAATTGGCACCAGACGGTGGGATTGAGATGGCCCGATATCCGCCAATCTCGACGAAGGAAATAAAATGCAGGGGCCAATTTACTTACATCGAAATCGTCAAAAGAACATTCCAACCTTGGATCCAACGATACGATTGTTCTGTGCCTGATGTAGTGCGCTCTAAGATTGAATCAGGGTCGGGAAAGACAAGGAAATTCGCGTTGGTAGAAAGTCTTGCAATTGAAATATCCCAAGTAGTAACTGAGGTGTGGTTGTCTTCCAAAGGAGCCTTTGGCCTTGCTGAAGCTTTCCCTGTAGATTCCTGGTAGATTTTCAAGAACTCCTCGCATGAACAGCCGCGGTTGGTCATGAAAGTGCTTATTTGATCCTTTGCGAGTGGTTAGTAGCCCGCCCGTTAGGGTACATATCTCTGGTGTCATAATGTGAGCAGCTATAGCCGCCTAACTCTGTGGAATCGTCACTTGTATTTCTATCCAGGTGACGGGGAATCAGATCTCTTCTTATGGATGGTTCCTAGCTAGCCAGAGAGCACGAGGAAAATGTTAAATCAGATAGTTGTGGCCATGTTGGATAATATTTGTGATGTGCGACATCCTACATCGCGCCAGATCTGCCTCACCCGAAGGTTATTTGCCGGCTCATCCTTTATCCTTGAATACCTTTCCCAGAGAGTGTACATTATCCAACGAAACTGCATGACGCGTCGCCTGGGCCTCTAGGGATAAGGTATTCTTCACATTTGCGGTCGAGCCCTCTCTTGTATTTCTCCAGATGTTTCTTCCTTTCCTCTGTTGTGGTGTCAATCGCCGCTTTTTCAATGTCCAAGCAGCGCTCCTTTTTTAAGCCGCATATTAGTTAGCAGGTTGTCGGTTAGAGTTGAATACGAGCAAGACATCATGACATCAACTTCCGTCAGTGATAAAATTAGCCAAATTCTCAGCACCATATCGCACAGGAGGGTGGTTAGTAGTGACCGTCCTGTCCGTATTTGCACATACTTATATATATTCAGCCCACGGCCTTAAACAGACCGCTCAGAGACCTCGCCACCGAGACCTTTCCCTGTTTCTGCCTTCTCATTTGTTGTCTCAGACGAATACGAACGACCCCGGATACAAGGAAGCTTATTGTGTAAAGTCACGGATCAATTCATCTTGATCGTAGCGATTGTGGTTGGTGGTCTTGGCGTACTGATCGCGATACTTGTTCTCATCAAATTTGTACGTCGGCGCTGGACAAGACAACTGAAGGTAATGACCAACAGAGGCTTGCCGCCGGGTGCCAGGGATAGCAAGCTTTCTAAGCGGGATCTCGAGAAATGGTACGATGCCTTGGACGAGATCATTAGTGAGCGCCTTAAGCGGGAGTCGAGCACTGGGAGCGGCGAGCGAGTTTTCTTGTCACATTACATCAATCAAGGCCAATTTCGTCATTAGGTCCTCCACACTCACGGTTACAAATAGGAGCTGCGCCAGAGCAGCATCGGGTCAAACGGTGAGCGGCGTTATGACGCAGCCATCACTGCATCCAATTTTGACCCCGAAACCTACAAAAACGCATTGATAGCATGCTATTCACCACAAGTTGGTCACTATTTACACAGTATGATTGGCTGGACAACGTTGGCGAAGTAGAAGGTTGATTAGGAGTGTTCTCGCACGTATGCCAGTTTTGGAACATATGCTTTGTTCTTCAATAAATTCCAAGACTTTTTACAATGGCTTGCGGACAGTATTGTGACGAAAAGGGCGGCGGACTGGTATTGATTTCGAGGAAAGACTTTGAAAAGTTACAAATACTCAGAGACGCCGAAACTAACTAATCATTTCATATATGCCGAAATGTGGAGGAAGCAGCTGCGGCTCAAGCTAGATGATCTCGCTAGGTCTAACCGAGAGAACGCTCAAGCTTTGATCCTACAACTCGAAAAATATATACGAGACAATACAACGAAACTTTCCGTCTGCGGGAGTATCGATGGAAACGAGAATGGCGGTGGTAACGGGTGTGACGGAAGTGGTGGAAGTGGAGGTGGAGGTGGAGGAGGTGGTCGTTGATTTGACGGCGGGAGTGGTGTGTGCTGAACATTCTAGGAGAACATTGACAGAAGTATTGGTTCGGTGCTCAATGGATCAAGATATCGCAGAATTTTAAACAGAGTTACGCTAGATTTCCATACGGGCCTTGATATGCCAGCTACACGGAACAGCAAAGGCACGGCAGGCGACAAGAATCGTTACGGTACAATTTTGGGGTAGGAAACCATTTGTACGCATCGTTGTTGTTAATCGGTTGAAGGGTATATTATTTGATATATCAGGAACAGAAGCCTGTTGGCTAAATTTTAGAATCATCAAGGACATGCCCTGCATGCCGACACCAACTCGCCTGCGGTCGCCGCGGCGTGTATTGGGCACCGCCTTATACTGCTGTCGCTGAAAACTTTGTCCACCCTCGCTCAGATACTATATACTGTATTCATTGATGCGACTTCCATGGAGCGGATGTAATAGCAGCCTAAACCCTACCCTTTGTCTGATCACCATAGAAGCAGAGGCAAGATCGTTTTACACGGCTTCATGACATCCACTCGTTTACAGCTGTAGGATCTGTCCCTAGCGACACAGTGAAATGTGCGTCAATTCAATAACTAATCGCTGACCACATATGAGATGACCGACTGCGTCGGTGAGAACAAGCTCTTAAATTTAGACCAACTCGGCATGTGGTCGCCCCCTATTTCGGCCAATAATAACATGGTGCTTGAATGGGCCCAGTCTCATACCGAGATGGGAGATCGGAAGCTTCACTGTCTTTATGAGAACGCATGACCGTCAACAGTTTGGACGACATTATAAGCGAGTTTCTGTATGTTTCGTGCATTGTAAAGCTCCTGTATCTACCGATCAGGATCGGTCTACTTTCCGTTAGATAAGGATGAGAGGATGAACTTTGGAACTCTTGCGGAAGACCCAGATCAACTATAAGAAGCTATCGTGATAGCATGTGATGAAGTTATCGGTGATTTGCAGATGATAATTCGTCCGCATACCATGAGTCAGCAATTTTCGGAATATCTTCTTCTTCCCCATATTTACAACCCGAGTGAATGTGTTGCTGTTTCGGCGCCCAAATTTGAATGCCTTAGGTTGTTCATTTTCAAGTCCCTTGATCACCAATAATAGGTATCTGCACAGGCTATCCCAAAGTACCTCAGTTCATATATATAAATTTTGTGTGAAAATGAACCAAAAAAAGACATTAGAGAATGCAAATTACGATCTTATTCAAGGCATTTAATCTATTATCTTTACGGTACACAATCAGTCAGAGAGAAGACCTCTCAGTCAATCAATCTTATGCCCCCTCTCAGCAGCCCAATTGCGTAGCTTAGACGTTGGAAAGCGGCTTCCTGTCCATGATATTTCATGCGCCATACTTCTCCAGTCGGATAGCCTCGATAGCGATGAAATCACTCGTGTTTGCTCGCGAGAATCCTTCAAGTATACCCATAATGGCCTCTGTTTCGGAGTAGAGGTTTGACGTCTCACTAGAAAGTCCTAGGACATATGAATTTGCACTTATAGGCCATCACATGGCCTTTCTGAGAAAGACAATCGAGTCTTCAACAAACCCACGTTCCGGGTTGAAGTACGGACCGGACCTATGCCAGGAAGCTATAGAGGACATTGAGTAGCCAAGGGAAATCCCTACCTTGATATAGGTACTGTGACCACTCGAAACTTCAGTGAGCACCGTCATTTATCGATACATAATTGAACCGAACCGCAACAACTTTCGGACGTCGGATCCGACTCGAAGGCTGTATTGTTTCATGCCGAGACATCAAGGATACTCAGCTTCCTGGCAGAACAAGTATCAGATCGATCGATACAGATTGACTGACGAGATAACTAGTTGTCAGCATGCATGACAGTACAGATCTAGCCTCATTGTTGTGCGTTCAATATTCAGTGTTTCAGTGTCCGATGGCCGTTCCTGGGTGACAGACAATCGCATCCAACATTCAGAGGCGGCGCGATACGCGCACTAGGCGTGATTCGCGATTCTCGCTGCATCATGTTGAGGTCATCAGATTAAGTACCCTGATCACTGCATCAGTGCGATGTAGCAGTCTCACCATTCAGACACAGTATACCTGAATTGCCTCGTAAGACTTGGCACACCATTCTGTCCCCCCCCCCTCCCCCCCCTCCCCCCCGTACAAGTGTATACAGATATAAAAAGAGCCTCTCCCATGTCTCATCCGCGTACGTTATTACATCACGCCAGTCTGTCCCCAGTACGCAGTAACAACAGACCTTCCTGCCAACATGCTCAGCGTAGCAGATTACCAGAAAAAGTATGACGAGCTCTTGGAGAGACGCCAGGCTTCGAAGTCGGACGAATCCATGTCCAGCACCGAGAAGCAGCGGATAGCTGACGAGTTTGCCGTCGCTCGCAAGGAACTCAGAGCTGCTTCCAAGGTCGCCATGGCGAGGGCCTCTGGAGCTACAGCGAAGGCCAATGCCGCGAGGGCCACTACGGCGCTGGGCTCTACTACAGCGCAGGGCTCTGCAGCGCAGGGGTCCACAGCGCAGGGGTCCACAGCGCAGGAGTCCACAGCGCAACCCACTCCCACCGCCCACAATGCCCTCTAGCCGAGGGTAGCAGCACCAGCTCCAGCACCAACACTCCATGAGCTGTCAATGTTTCGGACCGATGCCGGTGCTTTGCATTGCGCCATTCATCAAGCTTGGAGGCAGAAACGGCGCTGCTTCCTTGCTATCTGATCATTTTTTTCGTCTTTTCTCAATCGGGTCTGTTTTGTTTTTCATTCGCTGCGTGCATTGGAAAATGAAGCATTGGCTCGATGACATGTTCAGCAGCTTGGCCAGTGAAGAGAAGCGCTCATCTATTCAGTAATGCTCATAGCAAGTATCCCATCACGCAGGTGCTTGAAAAGCCAAGTCTGCGGACTTGTGGATGGTACAATTCGATGCGCTAGGCAGGACTTGTATTTGCGTTGAGGATCTGAGGGTATACAATGTTATTTGCACGCACCCCAAAGAGCCTCCTTGGAATGTCCTAACAATCTGCCCTGTGAACGTGAACAAGATTCTACCTATTGTGCCTGTCTCATCTTTGAATGTAATAAGAGCCCCGACTTCATCCTTTACGACTCGTACTTTGTCCGTACTTGATGCCTCCAGAGGTGACTGTGTACGGTCATTACCTCTCCTGGGCTTGTCCGGATGTACCGATTGGATCAGGTCGGAGAGTCTACCGAGGGGCATTTGGAGCCTTTCATAGAGAGTAACATGATTGGGGCCCAGCTGAGGGAATTGATGTGGGAGCTGAATGAGTAGTCATGTAGTTGTACGGACGACGGAGCAGAGGGACAGACGAACACTCACGCAAAGGCATCGCCGAGAGAGTGCTTCAGATAGGAGGGTGTGTGACCAACTTACATTGGGAAATAAATAATATAACCCTTTTTCTTTAATCACTCACTCATCCACGGCAGGGCTACTACTAAGTCCGGCAAGAACAGGCTCGGGGGACAAAGTGGTAGCAAGCACAACATTGCACACTCTCTTTTGCCACAAGCAGGTTTATGGTATGGTTCAAATGGCCGGAAAGTAATGCGTAGTCATGATGCGGTCAAGTTTGGTATTCGACAGTAGTTTTAGCACAATAGCTAGTAGTCATCATCAGTCTCTCTTTTTTTCCCCTCTTGCCATCAGTGCATCATGGCCTCAGGATTCATTTACGAAATTTTTCCCTTGAGCAAGACTCTTACAAGCTACAGAACATTTCGGGATATTTGGGACAACTCCCGGTTTCTATGTCTGTGCGTCTCTCGGAATGCTGCCCTGCTGAGGTGCTTCCACGCTACGGGGGCGCTCCTTCGAGTCTTTCGGGGGCATTGGATAATGCTCCAGCACAGCATCAACAATGTCTTAGATTGTAAGCGCCCGATGGTGGATTGAGTGGGCGCTTTTCATGGAACAGGATGAACAGGTAACGCATCTGCGAAGCCGTGTCAACCAGGAAGCGATGGCTGGCTGGACAAAGGTAAACCAAAACGACTTTAACAACACAGAACTTTTGCAGTCACAGTATTTCAGTACTGGTCATGGATTACACATTGGCGACTGATAAGCTTTCTCGCATCATAATTCAGCATGTTATGGTCGGCGCGTCGTGAGCGTAACTCCCCCATCCCTTGTCTTTTACACGATGGGCTGAATGATAACGAGAGTTCTCAGACATTAACAATATGAGGATGCACATTGTTTCTAGGGTCGGAGTAAATGATGGAGACTGGATATCCTTCCACTCTGCATTATCATTATTTGCTGGTACTCGAGCAACTGAATACCTGCTTCCCATCCAAAAGTTATCCGTTGTCTTATATCTTGATCCTCTGAGTCATCAGTGAACAACGATTTAGTGTCACACTAAGTCATGAATAACTTCAAGTCGTAGGTAAACAAATTTCACGGTGTACCAATTCGTTCATGAATGGGTCACCGAAGGCTACCAGTTCCTGGCTACAATCACCGATCTGTTGCTGAAGTGCATGGTCAGCATCTTGCCAGGCAGTATAGACTGTACGATCTTCGGAATATTACGACTCGAGAGGGTTGGAGATCTCTTCGGTTGTCCCGGCGGCATCTTGTTCAATCGCTGCCGCTGCTGTTGCTGCTCTGGCGTTCGCAAACGTGAATGAAGCTATTCCTGTGCCACTGGTAAGTCTCTAGCGGTCCTGAACGCTCTGCTGTCCCCGCTTTTCCACCCTTCGGGCTGTTTGGAAAGAAAAAGAAAACCCCGAGGTCCCTGCAGCAGGGTAATCACGTGATTATAGACAATTCATATCATAATTGGTTATTCTTGAATAAAATCGGAACTATACTCAGCCTCTACATAAAGCCCCGTTAATTCCCTGTTTTAATGCCCTTGTATGTTTATGCGTCCAATTAAATGCTAGAGATCACCTTAAAAGTGGAATGCTTTGTGGAGATGTTGTGCAGGAGTCATAAACCGTTCGTAAGCCATCATGGTTCAAATGCAAGTCCGCCGCTAGGCTGCAGAAGTATTTCCGTCAGGCGTCACGAGTTCTTGGAAGAACTTGGGCTCTGCCTGGACTCTACGTCGGTAGGGATGCCCGTTGACAGAATGCCTTTGTCATTCTTGACTATTTGACTAAAGTCATGTAGGCGATCGCCGTCGAAAAAGTCTGGTTGTGGTTTTATCGTATTTGAGTTTGTCACAGGCTGAAGCTGAGATTCTGCTGGTTCTGAATGCTCGTTAATTACAGGGACAACAGTACATGTCATGTCGTTCTCAAATACTGCGTCGTCGTTTCTGGTGCAAAATTCTTAGAAAGCGCCATTCGAGAATCATATTATGCGTAACGTGACGGGTACAAGCGTGAATTCGGACTGCTCTGTTGAAGCATGGAGTTCACAATCTGGACTGCCTGCTCACAGCTGTTGCGCTTAACCGTATTAGGCAGAACGGCTTGAGCTGGCAGGATGTTTCCCCCGCCCCACCTACATGCCTCGCTACGCGCGACTTCCGTCAAGAAGGGATGTTAGACGCACATGAACTTGGGCAGAAATTGACGTCGCTTCTGTGTTCCAAAGAAGAATGCCATTCTCATTCATTTTCTGCGATGCTTTGTATCCAACTGCTTGATTACCCTCCTTAGAGTTCCATGCGACAAAAGCATGAGTTTATTCCGAGTTAGATTGAACTGTATCGATCATTACCAATCCAGCTCCACTCGCTACGATCCTCAGCTTCGCAATGATGTTCGTGCCTCGCAGGGAGGCAAAGGCCCGAAAGTCCCAGTGGTGCGAATATTTGGTTCTACGGAAACCGGACAGAAGGTTTGCGCTCACATCCACGGGGCATTTCCCTACCTTTATGTCGAATATGACGGGGACCTGGCACCAGATGAAGGTGAATTAGCCGCATCAAGAGTGAGATGTTAATGTGAGCTGACAACCATTTTTAGTTGGAGCGTACATCTATCGACTTCACCTTTCAATTGATCACGCTCTAGCAGTTAGCTACAGGCGGGACCAATTTGGAGACAACGCACAATTTGTCGCACGGATAACCGTTGTGAAGGGTATTCCGTTTTACGGCTTCCATGTTGGTTTCCGCGTCTTCCTCAAGATATATATGTTCAATCCCGTCGTTATGACAAGACTGGCGGACCTTCTTCAACAAGGAGTCATTTTGAAACGAAAATTCCAACCATACGAGGCTCATTTGCAGTATCTTCTCCAGTTCATGGTTGATTACAATTTGTACGGCTGTGACTACGTGGACTCTTCCAAAACTGCATTTCGCTCACCTGTTCCGGAATATGATTCTGCTTCAAACTCTTCACACATATGGCATAGCCAATCGGTACTTCCCGAAGACATCACAGATGAGCCTTCTTTACCTCGGCTTAGCCACTGCTCGATTGAAGTGGACATTTGCGTCCAGCACATCGCCAACCGAAAAATGGTTAAGGAGAGGCCTCTTCACCATGATTTCATTGAGCGCAATGCACCTATTCCTAGAGATTTGAAGCTAGTACACAGCATGGCGGGGCTCTGGCGAGATGAAACCAAGCGTCGCCAGAGACAGATGCCCCGAGGCTCATCTGGGAGAAGCCCGTTTCCACCCGAGGTACTTGTCACAATGTCTGCCGACCCGAGACAATCTCAACCGCAAGGCTGGATTCACGAACAAGAATACAGGAGGCAGATAGAGAACCTGGTTGAGGCTGAATTATCCGGCTCTGACAATCAAACACCAAATTTTGCGGATTTTGCAAAGCAAGTTGACCCTCGCGGAGAGATACAGACTGTTCTGGAAGCTGTTGAAGATCTGTACCCAAACCGGCTCATACCAGCTCTTGGACTGTCATCGACAATGGTACAGTCTCCCGGTGGACCTGCCAGCAGCATCGAAGTGGATGACAAGAGGATTATGCAGGATCTAGCGCCTGATGAAGAAGATTTCTTCTTTCCAGAAGATTCAGATGAAGAGGCCCTCAGAGCCCTTGTTCCAACACAAAATGAGGATGACGTGAATCAAATAATAGAGAAAATTGGTCATGCTCCAACGGAGTTCGCTGCAGATAAGAACACAGCCTTCACAAATGCACTTAAATTGCCGGAGCTGCGAACAGGTCTTATGTTCGGGTTGGGACACAGCATATTCAAAACAGGATCATTTCCTATTATGCCTGTCACGCAAGCGCTTCTTGACGCTGCTGAAGAAGAGGGCTTGGTAGGCAGGACTATAAAGCCTGCTCCCATACAGTTGCAACAGAAGCTCGCATTGAAGCGTTCAGGTTCAGCCCTATTGGCTGATAACAATCCTCAGAAACGACTTAAACACTCCGAATTTTCTTCACCACTGGCTAATGAGATTGTTGTGAGAGGTATCACCCCTACACCACCTTCTGCCCAGCCTCCTCCACCTTCAACTCAGCCTCCTCCGACATCAACTCAGCCTCGTCCTGATCTATTTACTCCCAAGATCAACAGCAGCTACTCTGTCACGTCTCTTGGTGAGAACTCGAATAAAAAGTCCAACACTGGATTGTGCCTCAGCCAGCCTAACCAACCTTCTAAACAACCTCCTAACCAAAATGTTCAGAGCTCATACGAAAAGTCTGAGGACACAAAAATTTCAACAACCTCCTCTCCAATCATTTCATCTAGTTTGTCGCAGGAAGATGACGGCGACGATGACGACGATATGACAAAGATTCAACGAGCAATCGCTCAAGTAATCACAAAGCCATATATGTTATACTCAACTATGCCCCCAACAGTTAGTGAATGCTTGGCCTTGCGCGATGAAAACAGGCCGGACGTTATATATCAGGATGCCTTTTACAGCAAAGAGAAGGATGTTCCGCAGCGAATTCGAGAGTATGGGGGCCGTGAGTACCGCCCAGGTTGCAACACTTTGCCATTCCTGCCTGAGTTCGACGCAAACGGCTGGTCCGCAGCTAGTTTTGGGATTAAGGACGAGATGTTCCATCAAGGTCAAATTCTAGAAAAAGAACAGGCTCAACAGCGTCGCCAATGTACCTGGCGGAGTTGGGAATTTGCCCAATTGCCTCCGAGCAACGAGGAAGTCGTTCAATGGATGGAGGACGAGAATCGGAAGCAAGATCCTATCCAGAACAACGCGTCTCAGCGACCCTCACCCACTCGGAAGGCTTGGATTTCTCAGATAGATGGTCCCACGCCAAAAAACAAATATGGGTTCAGATACACGCAGCGAGCCAAGTCAACCAGCGTTGAGCACGAGGTCCAGTACATGAGTACCATGAGTCTGGAGATCCATGTGAACACTCGTGGGAAGTACTTCCCCAATCCTGAAGAGGATGAGATTGAGTGCATATTCTGGGCCTGCAAATCTGATGAGATGATGAGACATAGCCAGAGCTCATCGAATGCAGTCCAGTCCGGCATCGCCGTGCTCTCCCCAGACGGAAAGCTAGGACAGATGATGCGAAAGTCAGCCGGAGTCGAGGTTGTGCAAGAAACTTCCGAGCTGGACTTGCTCGTTCGAATGGTTGAAGTCGTGAGAACACATGATCCAGATATCTTGACTGGGTATGAAGTGCACGGCAGTTCTTGGGGCTATCTCATAGAACGAGCTCGTTTCAAGTATGATTATAATTTGTGCGACGAGTTCTCTCGCATGAAGAGCGACTCACATGGGCGATTCGGGAGGCAAAGCGACCGTTGGGGGTTCAATACGACTTCGACGATCCGAGTTACTGGCCGCCACATGATTAACATCTGGAGAGCAATGCGCGGCGAGCTGAATCTCCTCCAATATACTCTCGAAAATGTAGCCTGGCATCTTCTTCACCGCCGCGTACCTCACTATTCGTGGAAAACAATGACATCTTGGTACACAAGCGGTCGTATCGGTGATCTGAGCAGGCTTATGCGCTACTATCTGTCACGCACGATGATGGATATTGAAATCTTGGAAACAAACGAATTGATATCCAGAACCAGCGAACAAGCCCGGTTGCTTGGGGTGGATTTCTTCTCAGTGTTCTCGCGTGGTTCGCAGTTCAAAGTCGAGTCCATCATGTTCCGCATTGCCAAGCCCGAGAATTTCATGCTCATTTCACCCAGCCGAAAACAGGTTGGCAGCCAGAACGCTTTGGAGTGCTTGCCGCTGGTGATGGAGCCGCAGAGTGCCTTCTATAACAGCCCGCTGTTGGTGCTGGACTTTCAGAGCCTGTACCCCAGCGTGATGATTGCGTACAACTATTGCTACTCGACGTTTTTGGGCCGCATTAACAACTGGCGCGGTGTGAAGAATAAAATGGGATTTACAGAGTATAAGCGGCAGAAGGGGCTTCTTGCCTTGCTGCAGGGCTACATTAACATTGCACCGAACGGAATGATGTATGTGAAAACGGAGATCAGAAAGTCTCTGCTAGCAAAGATGTTGACCGAGATTCTGGAGACGAGAGTCATGGTCAAGAGCGGCATGAAGAAAGACAAGGACGACAAGGCACTGCAGCAGCTGCTTAACAATCGTCAGCTAGCATTGAAACTGTTGGCCAACGTCACGTACGGATACACGTCCGCGTCATTCTCGGGGCGAATGCCGTGTTCCGAGATAGCAGACAGCATTGTGCAGACGGCGCGAGAAACCCTCGAGCGTGCCACGGCTTACATCCACTCGGTAGGCCGTTGGGGCGCGGAAGTCGTGTATGGAGACACGGACAGTCTGTTCGTGCACCTCCATGGAAGGACAAGGGCGCAGGCCTTTGACATTGGCAACGAAATCGCCAAGGCTATAACAGATATGAACCCACGACCTATCAAGCTCAAGTTCGAAAAGGTCTACCATCCGTGTGTCCTGCTCGCCAAGAAGCGCTATGTCGGATACAAGTACGAGAGCAAGGACCAGATCACGCCTGATTTTGACGCCAAAGGCATAGAAACGGTCCGCCGAGACGGCACCCCCGCGGAGCAAAAGATTGAAGAGAAGGCCCTCAGGCTGCTCTTTGAAACCGCCGACCTCAGCGAGATCAAAAAATACTTCCAGAGGCAGTGCCGCAAGATCATGCGCGGATCCGTATCCGTCCAAGACTTCTGTTTTGCCAAGGAGGTCCGTCTGGGAACTTACTCCGACAAGGGTGTACCCCCTGCCGGCGCACTCATCAGCACCAAGAAAATGCTCAAGGACGCGCGAGCCGAGCCTCAATACGGCGAGCGGGTTCCCTACGTTGTCATCACAGGAGCCCCCGGCGCACGCTTGGTAGATCGCAGCGTGTCCCCCGAGGATCTGCTGGCCAACCCGCACTGGCAGCTCGATGCCCATTACTACATCTCCAAGAACATCATCCCCCCACTGGAGCGCATCTTCAATCTTGTCGGCGCCAACGTCCGACAATGGTACGACGAGATGCCAAAGATCCAGCGGATTCGCTCAGTACCAACCGGCCCAACAGCCAAGAAAGGGACGCTTGAATCATACATGCGCTCCAGGCATTGTCTCCTCTGTAACGCCAAATTCGCTCAGCAACGCCACCACCTCTGTCCAGCATGTCGGTCGAATACACCAGCGACCTTGTTCAAACTCCAGACGAGGCTTACTGCCGAGGAGCGCAGGTTCCAGGATGTAGTGGACATTTGTCGGACGTGCTCGGGATTGAGTCCCCTGGAAGAAGTTCGCTGTATCAGTCAAGACTGTCCCGTTTTTTGGACGAGGACAAAACAAAGGATGAAGTTGGCACACATGAGAGAGACGACTGGATCGGTAATACGTGCGTTGGCTGAACCTGAGAATGTCATCAACAGGGCTGCATTGGAGTGGTAAATGGTTAATGGTGAACAGAGCAAGGGTATGGATATTTTGTCGACTCAAGGCGCACACCACGACGTACATATGCTGATGTCTGACACACAATCAGCAGCGTCAATTCAATTCAATCGTGGAATCAGGCGAACACCTTCTGAAAATGGAAATGAAACGTTCTGGCTATTCCACCCAGGAATATCACGTATAGCAGCCTTTCAAAAACATCAATTCAAGCACAACAGACGCTGGAGCAGAGCTCCGATCAAAGCCGCAGTTGGAGTGGGACGGATAAACTTGATTTTTTGACTTGAGAGCAGGCTATAACTCCTCTTATAGTTGACTTACATGATTTGACTTAATGTGTTACGTGCTGGTTTCGTCTCATGGGCTTGCTGGATTCTGCACGTGTGTTGTTGGAATTAGCATGTGTAATACAGAGTCAAAAGGCATGGATGTTCATAATATTAGTCACAATAATAAGCCTGAAATGTAAGATAGTTGTCGTTGAGTTCATTCATTAATGAGTTGGAACCTGCCTTATATTGGATGGTTCTGTCACTGAGCGCCCGCCGTGAACAATGCTGTTCTGTGTGTAACAAAATAGGTCAAGTCCAAATTTTTATAAGAGCGATTCTGTGATCTTGCAGGGGATCTCTTTCGCCTTCACAATTTGTAGTTATTCCGATTTTTGGAATTCTTGTTAGTGCAACAATCTCGCGGTGTGATTGCAACCGAAGTAAAGTGGTGTTTTTATACCTGAAAGGTGGAATCATCGTTTTCTTTGTGCAGAAGATTACTATGACGAAATGTAACCGCAAATGTCCGCTATGAAAACAGTTTATGAATTGTCAGGATCAAGACTAATTTAACTCTCTTGCTTATATTCACGGTTCTATCTTATGTATCTGTATACATGACAGTCCCTGTGGTCCAGGTAACGTCGCATGTTGTCAAGTCACACCGAAATCACTCTACTATGGCAGCATTCTCAAATCATCGAGATTAGCCGCGTCTATTCATTCCCAAAACCAACGCCGTGCTCCCGGGTCTAAACAGCACCGTTATCATTGAACGAAAAGAACACAGGTCTCACAACTTAGCTTCTCTCTGCCATTGGCAGAGAGAAAAAAAGAGGCTCGTTTGCTCAACCACGAGATGTATGATCACCATCATATGTATATCTCCTTGGCTCTCTGAAGTCTTGGGAAGCATCATCCTTGTTTCATCGCTGCAGTGGTAACAACAGGAAGAGGCTCTGCTGCATGATCGTCATCAAGATTATCATTTTCCATCCAGCCGGAAAAGTCCTCATCTTCGTCGTCAATATCAGCCACAGTAGCTGGGATAGCTACCAAAGGGCTCTCTTTTGTCCCCATGGTATCTGGAACGAATGGATCTACGGGAGGCGCATGTTCGCTACTGAGCAAAGATCCCGATGCCGTGGGGAGGGGGGGCTTCGGCACAGGCCCTTGCAGTGTTCCTGTTGTAGATTCTGGTTCTAATTGCAGTGACGGCTGCGGTGGGTCAGGTACTTTTGCCGGCTCGACTTTGGCTGCATTTCCCCAAGCTTCATCATAACTTGCCTTCTCTGCTGCTGGTGTGCCAGGTTGCGAATCATTGGGAGCAGCTACAACTAGCATATTATGCTCCACTTCCTCCTCTTGCTGTTGGCTCGCTCCTCTGCGCCTTCGCTGAGGGAGCGGAGGTGGCTGTGAGGACCCGAGGGGTGGCTCTTTGTCACTGTCAACCACTGCCGTAGATGTTTGTTCAGGGATGGGTGCTGCTGAGGCGGGGACAGGCTTGCGCTTCGAAGCTGCTGCCGATCCAAGTCTGGATGGTCCATTAGTTGGGCCAGGAAGGGGTGTTCCCGGCGGGGGTAAAGGCTGGCCGCGTCCCATCGGTTGGCTAAGATCAATTTGGTGAGGTTTCTCGCCATTGCCACGATGTTCTTTCTGCCGACGGATTGCATTCCAACCCCACTGCCTAGCCTGTTCCGCAACGTTGGTAACAGCCGCCAGAGTTGTTTTTTTCAGTTCACCGCTCGCCGAAGACTCTGACGACATGGTAGTGCTTCCAGTTTCGCGTCGCGCAAAGAAGTTTCTGCCAAGAGAACCAGCCTGGCTTTTGAACGAACCTGTTGCGGAATGGGCTGGCGATGCAGGTCCTGAATCTTCGCTACGGGCCAGGGACTCGGCTGATGAAGCGGTATTGCGACGGCCTGAAGGGATTGGAGTTGCTTCTGCTTCACCGCGTTCTTCCTTGTCTTCGACTTCCTTGGATGAGGTTGAAGAATGTCGAGACAGTTTTGCAAGCGAATGGGGCTTGGCGGGAGACCCAAACGGCGAGTTCGTTGGTGATGATGCCTCTTGGTGGGAACGAGAGGCCAAGGAAGCCATCAAGTTTGTGGCATGGTCAGGGGGCGATGACAAGGGTTTGAAGAGGTCAGCATGCGCTGCCTCGGTGCCCACAACGGGACCAGTCGAGTTCTTCACCATGTTGAGCGAGCGCGATGTGCTGCTTGCAGGGGATGCAGGGGATGCCGGCTTAGGGTTAATACCGGCAGACAAGACAGACGTTGCACTACCATTGACATTCTTCCCCAACTTTCTCCCAAAAAAGCCCGTCGTTGCCGGCTGTTGATCCACAACGGGGAGGGTATGGCTCTTTTCGATGGGTCGCGTCTGATTGAGCATGTCCTGGTTTTCATCCGTCTTTTCCAGGGGCTCTACTACCTCAATATCAGTTGGCAGAGGCTCTGCAGGGTCGGAAGTTTCAACGGGATCGTGATCTTGAAAAATACCGCCTCTCCAGAGCTTTTGTTCTGTTTTAAAAAAAGGCACATCATCCCAAAATGGTTGCACCAGCGTTTCGGCGAAGACTTCCTTTATACGATTCTCTATCTGGCGAAGGATAAGGGTATACGTGATTTGTCTTGAACTGACAATGGGTTCGATGGCCATTTCCATTTTGGGCATTGTTTGGAAAGACATCCACATGCGGTTGCTTGGTGGCGCCTTGATTTTGAAAAGTACGTGGCCTTCGATTCTTTTCAGAACAACGGCAAGAAGCAGAGTGACCTCCCGGGCCTTGAACCTTGTCCCCAAGTCAATCTTGGCTGTGGCGCCAACCTCGATACGAAAGTTTCCCGTGTACCTAACATCGGCCTCCACAACGCATTCGCCTTCAACGGTCAGGTCCTTGAGCTTCAAGTTTGTGAAGTAGGGGGCAGCCTCGCCAGTGTCTATCTTCTGGATGGTGATATTCGCCAGAAATGAGGGTCGCTTCACCCTCGCTATCTTCTTCGTGATTTTCTCGCGCAGAAAGTTTTCAAGGTCTCGTGTCCTGTAGACGGCAAGGAATACCCTCCCAATCATGGCATTAAGCCACCTGATATGTACATGGTCCTCAGAGGAGTGGAGCCTTTGGACCAGAGAAATAATGTTTTTAACCTCAAATCCTTTCGGAATGGGAGGAGGGTCAGAATCGAACCCAAAGGTCTGCTCCTGGTTCTTCAACAAAGCGAAATAGAAGTCTTCCTTTGCAGAGCAGTTTTCCGAAAAGAGGTAAAATGGCTTGGAGGTGTGACTGTCCGGCGCCGGCTTATCTGCACCACTTTGCTTCCTTGATAGACATAATGCGTTCCTCTTTATGAACAGCTCGCCTTCGGGTGTAACGTCGCCACCGGAGTAAATGCTGATGTTGTGGTGCGCCAGGGAGATGACATGCCGGACCTCGAGCTGTTCATCGTCATCAAACAGCATGAGATGCCCATGCCTTAACACGACATAAAAGACATTGCCGGCCTTCTTTGGCCTCTGACTCATGCCATTGGTGTTGCCGTGCCCATCCAGCGGTCCAGCTACCGGCTTACGATCGAATATGCTCCTGTACATTGTTTGGTAGACACTGGGGCTTGGAGCAGCGACCGTGGCAGATCCAACAGGTGTTGGACGTTCTATAGGCTTGGCGTTGAGCCCCATTGGTGTATACTCGCGGCATACTGCGAAGTATCCGGCAGCGACGTCGAGGTCTCGAGCTGGCCGAGCTTTGGTTTCGTCGGTATTTGTTTTATTCTTGGCTTCGTTGAGAGCTGACGTGTCATCTCCGGGCTGGACGATACCATGCTCGTCGCGGCCGCCAGGGATGAGATCATGTCGATATGGAAGAGTGTAATGGGCATGTGCAAGAACAGCCAGGATGACGAGCGGAATGAAGGTGACGCCCCCGAGGAGGTATGCCACGAACAATGTCATCCATGGTCCCATGGCTGGGAGCTCTGGGTTCTATGCGCAAGTAGTCTTGCAGCCGGTCTGACTCGGGAGGAGACCAGACGATCGTCCGTCTGCGATCCGAAGTCGAGTCAGCGTCTGGCAAGCCGGCGAAGGATTGCGGTGCCTGGGTACGATGTCGAAGCGAGGGCGGTTGTTTATCCGATGCGGCGGCGGGACCGTGTTGTCAAGAAAATCTTACTGATGCCCGACAAATGAATGCGGCAAGTGGATAGCTACGGTCTGTCTTGTTTGCTGTTCGATAGGCTGTGAACGACGGGATGGCACGACCAGCATGCATGGCAGCAAAGAGGCAAGGTGTTGTCACAGACAGAACGGCCGTAAGCAGAAACGTCGTAGGGTCGGGAAGATTCGACCGAACGTGGGAAGGAGCTCCAGAGCTCGGGAAGAAAGATGTCAAGATCGGCAGCGGAGAGATGGGATGCCCCAAAGAAGGGCAAGACAAGATTCTACGCCGTGCAGCAGAGTCAAGACGCGCCTATGCGTATCGGATGACACTTGTGATGGAAAGTTGATATACCCCGACAATGTCGCAGGACGCAAATGTAGAGCACGCACTGTGTTCATCGATGCGGCGGTCGAAAGACGTTGGGTGACTTGGAAGTGTGGCTCCAGAAAGGTCCAAGGCCACGGTAGCAGCAGCTCTGAGTGAATTGCCATGTGCACTGTCAGGTGTGCTGCCCCACACTCGACGGCCCCCAGCAGTAATTCCGAGCCACTAGTTGGCACGCACCATACGCTGGCGGGCTACTGTACTCCGTAGGTTCCCCGTACTAGTAGAGCGAGGAATGTCCCGAAGTCTGTCTTCATTCACTACCCTATACAAACTTTCTGGTCCCTAGATTCTTACTAGCTATTCCGACAGACGACCAATTTCGTGTGCCAACATGTCAAGATATTCATGTGGCAGAAGATCAAGGCCGTTCCCGAATAGTTTCACCGACAGATCGCCGTTTGGGTGAACCGATTTACACAATCATTTCCCTTTGCGAACATTGTCGTTCATGATGGAAGCCAACAATATCATTTTTGACCCTTGTATCCCTTATGCGAACAATCCCCGGCGAACAGACCAACATCGCAAATCTGGTTCTTACACAAGCATCAGCCGGGTCAGCAATTGCTACAGTCGTGAATGTCAACCGCATCTCTTATGGCGGTCAAGTCTCTAACATAAGATTCCAGGAATGAACGATACACAGCCCAAAGCAACTAACGAAGCCACTGCACTATTTCTTTCTACGACGCTGCCGGCAGCATAATCAGCTAGCAACTAAATTGAGTTCGTTGTATCACAGTTAAATAACGGGGAGGGGAGGGGGGGTTTGCCTGTTGTAGAACCAGAACTCTTTGGGTTATGTTGAAACAAGTGTTGAGGTGATAAGGTTGATTGTAAGTTGACCGACGTAACTATACCTTATGTCTATAAGAAGCGACCGCGTGTGGAAAAACACCTCAGATCATGATGGCGCTTGTGTGTTGGTCAGCACAACCTATTAATGCTACTGTTCTTAGCTGTCAATTTAGTTGTTGTGAAGCCTAACTACTTGGACAGCCATTTAAGCCTCCGCAAGCTGTTTTCGATGAGACTAACAACAGCACCCCAGATTTCGACAGCCGGAGCCTTCGCAATGATGCGACGAACGACAGCGCTGAAACTCTCGCGCCTTAGCCCTGGTACATGCTGCTTTAAGGATGAGGGCCTCACTGCCACATTGCCCCTTCTATCAGTATAATGTAGCCTGAATGCCGCTGGTGAGAGGATTAAAGTCCCGAGAATGCTTGCAACATCCTCCTGTTGTGTGATAGCATGATGCGGCGTGCGAGTCGGATCGTGGCGTCAGTACGGAGTAG
Source organism: Conoideocrella luteorostrata (assembly GCA_032433595.1). NCBI lineage: Eukaryota > Fungi > Ascomycota > Sordariomycetes > Hypocreales > Clavicipitaceae > Conoideocrella > Conoideocrella luteorostrata. Next base: position 40,454 of record JASWJB010000254.1, read on the forward strand.
AGTCACAGAATACGCAGTGCGGCAGCGCAATAAACAATAACAATAAAAAGCAACAATATGATGTCGGCGTAACTTGTAAACTCACTGCATCATTAAAGTTAAATTCTTGCTGCACATTAAGAGAACCCCCCCTGTAATTGCGACCGTGACTTTGATCACTTCCAACAACATTCGATCCCACGCTCACCCAAAGAACCAACCACAAACCACGAACCACACAATCCACAATCTATCTAGAGAAACCAGTACATCCACCATTAATAAGTATGGCACACTTCGCAAGCTAACTAGTATAGCTGCTAATGTGATTCCGGCGGTATTATGGCTAAGCAGGATGGTAAGCTCACTGCCACCCGAGCAAAGCTGGAAAAGCTGCCCGAACGATGTTCCTTCGTAAGTATCATCAAGAGTAGTTTGTCGACCCAAAGAAGCACACACTCACAATACACTTCCTGTAGCGCAGCTTCAATTCAATAGCAGAATTGGGTAGAGACCCGATTCAACTGGTAGGAACCTTCTAGATACTAGGATCAAATGGTTCCATCCGTTCGGGAATGTCTAGGTTAGTGTGGCTCTTGAATGTATCAATTCCATCTTAGTAGGCAGTGGAGCCTGACTCACACGCCGCGCCAAACGCGCTGCCACACAATGGGGGACACAGTAAATCTCAGGTCCAACCTATTGATGCGATAGTCCAGAGTGGGACAAGATGATGGCAGACTGGCATAAGCCGGGCATATGCTGAGCATATACCGATAATACGGTACGAAATATGTGGGTCCTTACTGAAAGTCACGTGGCATTTTCTTAGCATAAGCTTACATTCTGCTTCGCTCCTGCTAACTTCGTGGCCATTATAACTGGGCGGACGTTAGGTGATGAAGCTACTAAGCATTCTCCCTCCATTATATGCCTTTCAAGGGCAATGGCTTTTGCATAATCCTACAACACATTTCCTCGGCGGTTTGGTTACGATGCGCCTCTACTATTGTTGTCTGCTTTTTATGCGCTGGGTATTTATGTTATAACGCAAAATCCACCGACTACTAAATACGTGCTGTGGCGATTATGATCCATTGAGCCACGAAAACAATGCCAAAAGTTCTTTGGCGTCTGTGGCCCATCCAGTTCTAATACCGGCACGCTACCGCATATCAGAGTGATGCGACCAGCAATGTCTCTGAGCATGCGAGTAGCCATTGGGTTCATGACGGATTCAAGAGAGCCTGCGTCTGCAACCATCGCCGTGCGCATTACAGCTGCACTCTGACTGGCTCTGTAAATACCTGCCGCTTTGAGGAGATGGCCGCGCCTGTTATTGGACTTTGTCTGTGACCAATGCAAGGCCGCATGGACTGCCTCTAAGACTCTAATGGTCTCCTGAAGTGTGGCTTTCTAGCACGGCTCTTGGTATACGGAATAACATCAAATGTAGAAGGTTGAGTTCCTCCTTGCGGTTGATGATAAGATGGCATAACGATTGAAGAGGACTCGTCCTTGATCGATGACTGGCAATTGGCACTGTTCGAAACTCCAACATGCAGATCTAATGGTCCTGAACCAGTGGTACGAGATTACAGTGCCAGATACTATAACGCTAATCGTCTGTCACATGGGATAAGGCTGCGGAGTCTTGCTTACGCCCACCAGGGTCTGCTGACTTTCGGTTGACTGGAAGGACTGCAACATCAGTCGCAGCATATGAGACCCCAGGATTTCAGAGAATCTCGGCGAGGCCAAATTCTGCTTTCAATTTTAGGGCGCCTGCCATGCCTCTGCACGCGTATATCTTGGGTGAGAAAGGCAGCTTTATACATATGCCCAAAAAGGAAATAGCGAGGGGGATTGCTCTGTTCTCATAGGCCAGTTCTGGTAGCGTGTGGTTCACGCGTAAACATATCCCGCTCTCAGTTCTCGGTGATGTCTGTCCTGTATCCTGTAACTACCGGGGCAAAACGTATTCGATCACTTAGAGCGGTTTTTTGCCGAGCTTGCCGTTCGCCAATATGTATGTTCTATTCTAGTATCTATGTGAAAAGCGTAGGCCCCCGTTTTAAATAAATGAATAACGAACCTCCGCTCGTACTTCATTCGCCAACTCTAGAGCTCGTTGTCTGCCTTCACGAGAGAAAACATTGAAGTAAGCTAGGAACGTATTTCTGCCCGTGCTCGGATGAGGGACCTGTTGCCCTTTCTTAATTAAACAGGCCGAGCGACTGATTTGCTTGGCCAGATCGGGTCGCCTCTCTTTGAGGTCGGCGCAAACGTCGTCAGAGTCGAAAATACCCTGGGAGGAGATGGGGTAATCGACTGGAATGAAGACCATCACGCATGTGTACTGTGGTCCAGCCTTGAACGGCTGCGACAAGACCCTCACGCGCTCCTTATCGCCGACTGCCAGAGCCAGTGCAACGCCCCAATAGTCAATGCCATGTGTCGATTCTACGACATAAGAGCCTGTCATGCCGAGAGGCCGAGGATTTATTTCGATGAGCCAGGCCTTTGGCTCTTTGGATTGATCCTCAGCGGCGACGAGATCAACGACTCCGTTTTTCATCTTGTACTCTACGGTTGAGTCCTGGACTCGGCCCTCCAGGTGCATGATGCCATCTTTGATGCCCAGCTTCAGGAGTGTGTCCAGGAAGCTGTCGCGTAGCAATTCTATCTCTTGATGTGGAAGTATGGAAGGGTAGACGCTATTCAATTCGTGAAAGTTGGTTAGTGAGCCGACGCTTTGGCCGTTGATGTCTGCAGATTTCGGAAAGTCGTCGCAAACCTCGAAGAACAGGATCTCGCCATCCAATAAGATGAAGTTGATATCTACTTCTGGTCCTTCGCAATATTCTTCAATAACAAATTCCGTTCCATGTCGGGAGCTGTCAATAGCGCGCACTGCATCGGTCAGATACTCGACGCTATCGATACGGGAGACGCCCTCAGAGCTCCACCCATCGCAGGGTTTGATGACAAGTGGATATTGAAGTTGGTGTTGTGATACAATTCCCAATGCGTCATCTAAGCTGAAGCCGTTGTAGGCATTGTGACCGACAAATTTGCTCGTCAGATACTTGTTCGTCGCAGTCTTAAAAGCCTGAGGTGATGCAGTCTTTAGACCCAATTGCGGTGCGATTTCCGCAATATAGGGCCAGAATGAGTCGGCAAAAGTGACTATTCCATCTACTGGCTTTCCATAGGCCAGGACGGATTTGACGATATGATCGCCAACGTCGGCCTGGGGAGGGTTGGTCAATCGCGTTGGAATAAATGCATCCCGCCAGTGTGCATGCTCCTCCTTCTCCAGCCAACTGCCGCTATTCTCCAGTACGACAACGTTGATGCCTAGTGCTTTAGCTGCCATGTAGAGCCCCAGCCCATCTTCTGGATGAGAGCTATTTGCATCCACTAACACCAATGTCTTGGCTGTCGGTGTGCCCGGTGTTATCCACGGCAGCGACAGCCTGTTGTCAAGGTCCGATTCCACAGATATGGAGAGTGTCGTTTCTCTATTTGATAGGATTGATCCTGGAATTCTGCGGAGGATCAAGCCGGCTGCCGCAGCAGAAAAAGAAGTGGCAATGTCGGCTCTGTCATCGAGTGATTGCTCGCGGCCCGGATATTGCTGTAGCGGCTCCGCAAACGAGACAGCGACCTCAAAATATTCAGAGTCTCTCAGGCGTAACGGTATGATGTCTGAGCGTACTATGTATCCTTCTTGTAATGGAACGATCAATGTCACCAAAAGGCTCTGATCGGCTTTGATTGTGGCTGTCATTTGCAAGCATTGGAGGAGGAATTGGAACTGCTTGGGGGACCCGAACGAGTCGGGCTCAGCAACTTCCATAGAACCATTGACAATTTTGACCAGATATATTGAGTCCTTTTCGCCCAAGAGCGTCGCATCCAATGAACTGTTTTTGCAGTTGAACTGTATGCTTAGTGATTGCCATGACTCCCTGGTTTGAGTGGCGTTGAGAATGCCCCACGACGCTTCTAGCAGGATGGCTATGTGTCTATCAGCAAGTGCGTCAATCGGATATTTTTGGCCACGGACAGAACAACCGTACAATCATCTTTTTTTGAGAGGACTTGAAGTTCCTGAGCGCTCCTCATGCTTGTGGCAGAAGAATCGTACCAATGCAGTGTTTGGCTATGGGCTAATTAGTCGTCGGATTCCACATGTCCTTGAAGTGCGATCAAACTAACTATGTCAGCGGTATGCAATGACTTAGGCAAGGGAAAGTCTAATGAAAGACTATTCCAGCGCATGTAACCTATGAAGACGATAAAAAAAGCTGAGAAAGTTGATAGATTGCGAGCCGTGCAGAGACAGAGTTCAAAGTTCATGTAGGACCAACAGACTGAGCATCCAATTGGCACGTGATGCAGCACGGCATTCACCATTGTATAGGATACCAATGCTGGCCAATTAAATGGCCAATGCAGATAACATACGTATAGCACACAGATAGCAGCCCGAAGCACCAAACAACCGACTCTTTCGGAGGCTGGTGGCAAATATTGCGAGATAGATTCGGCGTCCTGTCAGCAGAGTGAGTGGGCCGCCTGCAATTGGAGTGTTAATTCCCAATTGCAATCGTGGAATTGACCAATGTCATTCGACAATTCATATGCCGAATAGCATGCGTCTTTCGTCAAGTCCGACATGCACTTGTCTTGACACAACGCCCTGGAGTTCTTGGTTGACTACATCGGACCTAGACGCAATTCAAAACCATGGCAGCAACCCAAAGTTCGGAGGGTGAAGTCAATGTAGGCCGAAACGGCTTTGCATTTTCGTACGCCTTTTACTAGGTCCATTGGTCAAGGTTCGTGGAGGCTTCCGATAACCTTTCTGAAATTGACGTTTGACTGCAAACTACTGCTCGCAGTGGCGCGTGTAGATGCATTTCGGCCTTTTTGTGTCACTGCCCCTTCACTCAAACCAAAAGGTGATCCATTTAAACCGATTTCATTCTGCATTATTCTTGCTCAGCTTGCCCGAATGACAAGGTGTGGCCGATTGATCGGGATCGGGCCGGTCTCATCCTGCGCCATGCGGCTTGCCCGAGTCCCTGGAAGCTTGTCATAGTACCACCCACGTCAGCCCGCCGAAAGCAACCCCTTGCCTTGCCATGTTTTGCTAACCATTGATAATGGCGCTTGAGACTTCTGGAAAGCATCTCTGGCAAGAACGCATACCATGTCTCAAATCATCAGTGCACTCGTCGACGTTCTCATTGTTGGGGCTGGCCCAGCAGGGTAAGTTCTCATGAGAGAGCATCGACCTGCTTCGTGGAGTTCTGTCCGACTAATCATGACTGTAGCCTGACTGCTGCAAACTGTTTCAACGGCACGAAGCTGAAAGTTCTGGTAGTTGATAAAAAAGATGGACCGGAGAAGACTGGGAGAGCCGATGGGCTTAAAAGCATATCTCTGGAGATCTTGGACACATTCGGAATCGGGGATACCATCCTGACAGATTCACAGAGATGCGAAGAAATTGTTCTGTGGAACCCGGATAAAAATGGTGTCATCCAGAGGACGATGACGATCGCCGATAAGGTGGACGAGCTGATGAAGCCAAGAGAAATCACGCTGGATCAAGGTATGGGCGTAGTTCAACTCAGTTACATAAGTTACCATGGGTTGTCTCAGACTAAAATTCTCAACTACAGGAAGAATCGAAGCTGTCATGGGCGAGAACCTTCAAAAACATGGCAACGTCGAAACGTGCTGGAACACGCAGCCGGTTGATGTAGAGCTAGATCCAGAGCTGGAAGACGACCCAGATGCCTATCCTATCACGGTCAATTTACATAACAATAAAACCCATACGAGGCGGACGATATGCGCGAAATATCTCATTGGAAGCGATGGTGGTCGAAGCTGGCTTCGAAAGTTTTTCAACATCAAGTTCACTGGTGACTTGACGGACTCGACATGGGGTGAGTAAAATGAGCTGGGCTGAGCGGAAGCTCTAGCCTTGATCTTTGGAACTTGTGCTAACATTTTCACAGGAGTTTTAAACATGATACCTAGGACAGATTTTCCAGACATACGAAAAGTCTTCGTTGTCCATTCGACCCGCGGTACGATCATGGGCGTGCCACGGGAAGATAAGCTCGTACGGTTCTATATTAGCATGGACGGGGGTCATCGAAACACGTCATTAGATGCCAAAAGTATTACATCGGACAAAATAGTTCGTGCTGCGCAAGACATTCTTGCTCCGTACAAACTCGAAGCGGGCAAAATCCCCTGGTGGTCAGCTTACTGTGTGGGCCAACGAGTCGCCGACCAGTTTTCTTATCGCAACAGAGTCTTCCTCGCTGGAGATGCCGTCCATACTCATTCGCCAAAAGCAGGTCAGGGTATGAACACTAGCATCCAAGACGGTTACAACATTGGCTGGAAGCTTCGCTACTATCTAGAAAACAGTTGCAACGTATCGCTGGTTGCGACGTATGAGAGCGAACGACGTCCCGTTGCGCAGGCTCTCATCAACTTCGACAAGGAGTACCTCGAGTTCTTTGCTAGAACGGACACGACGCATGACGAGTTCCTGGAAGCTTATCTTGCAGCTCAAAAGTTCACAACTGGAATCGGCATACGGTATGCGCCGTCCGTTGTGGTTCAAGCAACAGCCAGGCCGGAAGATTCGCATGCAATCGCTGCTGGACTCGCACACGGCATGCGGCTTCCGGATTTCCAGATGGTGAACCAGTCAGACGGCGTTCCAGTTCACATCTATCACAGACTTACGCAGCAGGCTCGGTTCAGACTTCTCTTCTTCCCCGGCGACATTGCCAATGAGTCTACTGGACTGCGGTTTAAAACTCTTGGCAGTTGGATTGCCGAACATAAAAAAAAGGTTACTGGCATTGAATTCATCACCATACATAGCTCGATTCGTGCAGATGTTGAACTAATGAACCTGCATCCCGTGTTCCGTCCCTGGGATGATGACGATGGCTGGGACTATTGGGCTGTCTACGCTGATGATGAAAGCTATCATGATGGCCATGGTCACGCCTACGAGAGATGTGGAATTGACAGGAGCACAGGCTGTATGGTCTTGTTGAGACCTGACGGATATGTCAGTCTTATTTGCGGCTTGGACGATACTAATGCTCTTGTCACGTTCCTTGATCAGTTGAACTCACCATCAACCCCCACTCAAGCTCATGAGGGGAAGTATGTGGTACAGGCGAATGGCTCCTTGAAAACCGGACCCAAACAAGTGTGTCCACAAATTTTACGCGATTCGTGCTCAGTACAAACTTACAATGCTCTATGAGAAAAGTAAATAAATGTACCTCATGTTTCTACTAGGTTTATTGGGTTTTATAGCCATAGGAAGACTGCAATGACTACGAAACCTGACCTGAAGCCTGGTGTGGAGTGAAACTAGATTATCGTTCACCTTCAAATGTTATCGAAAGATCTGAGACTCTGAACAACCCCTGTCAATTCGAACAGTTGAAATCGCTTCAATTTTCTAGGAACTAACCAAGTGCCCGCTACACTAGAAGTGTCCTCCAAACGCAGGCTTTCCCCGAGCTTCTCTGCCTCTGTGAAACCTTTCACGACCAGTGATCACTCCAATAGAATCCATCTCACGGCAAAATGCAAGCTCTCCGTCTCCGTTGTCAAGATACTTCACCAACATTCCAGTGCAAAATAATTTTTCACATTTTGCTTTCATTTGATCAGATGCCCATGCAGGATTGACGACGAACCTGGTCACTTCTACGTCGTCTTTCACGTACCCATCCGCAATAGTTGGGCCACCAATAACAAGCTCCCCAACGGCGCCGACTGGAAGTAGCTCATCCCCATCCGTTGGATTCACCACCCAGACCGAGGCGGCAAATGAAGCCCCAATGCTTGCGCGGAAAACGGAATTTTGTGTGGTTGCGTCTCTGGACATCGTGCAGAGCACTGATGTCTCAGGATTGCCATACGCTTTGAGTACCTCGCAGTTGAAACCCCCGTCGTCGATCTCGCATAGACTCATTGGATCCTGCATCAATATTAGACTTTTCAGGCTCGTAAGTTCTTTTGAGCGCAGACAATCTGCGACGCTCGCTGGTAAGAACGCGTGTGTGACCTGTTTTTCGTTGATCATGGCTGCCAGGCCATCGTCGTATTCTTGGCCAGGTACAATCACTAGACATGCGTTGAAAAGAAGGGAACTGAATATTTCGCCCGTACTGACAAAGTCTGTATAGAGAGCATTTTGTAGCACCCTGGAGTGTTCATAGTACTGAAGTGCTAGACCTTGAGCAAGTGTGCCTGTGTATAAAGCACTGTGGCTCTGCATGACAGCCTTACGTTGTCCTGGACCGCTGGAGACAATCTGGATGAAGGCGTTGTCACTTCCGACATCTGAAATCTTGCCGTAATCTCCGTCTCTCTGTAGTTGATATAACAGCGGTGAGTTAACTATGAGAAGTTGACGAGAAACACCGGCAAAAGTATTGGCGTAAGATTCCGAAACGCAAATAACTTCGCCTTCTATAGACGGCAACAAGTCCAAGGCATCCCGATACTGTTCCACAGATGACAAGGGGAGACAAACGGAACCGGATTTGAGAATAGCCAACATGGTAATGATGGCAAATTTAGACTTGTCAAAGCAGAACGGGACCAGAGATGTCTTGTTTTGATGTTGTTTTGCCAGCGTTTTGATATGTTGGGCTAGCACAGACGATGCTGCATCCAATTCCTCATAAGTAAGATCGCCATCCCAAGCGGTAACAGCAGGGGCCTCAGGGTTATCCAGTGCCTTCTCTGAGAATGCCTCGTGCAATTTCTGTTTCAGAACCGGAAAAGTCCTCTGGTTCCATTCTGCAATTTGTTTGCGATCTGTCGAACTCAGTCTCTCTATCGACGATACATTTTGGGCTGGCAGGTCAAGAATGGACTTTAGAATTGTGCGATATGTTTCACCAATTCGGTATGCCTGGACCGCGCTGATGGTAGACCTTCGATATCTCAGAGCCGCCGAAGGGCTGTTTGGAAAAGGCCTCAACTCCAGCAAAATCTCGTAAGCAGATAGGCTTGTATATTGTATGTGGCTATTAATTTCCCGGGAAACGATGGCGGTATTGCAAATGCTCTCTATGCTCAAATTTGGTTTGGCGCTCGCATCCTTGTACAGTTGGATATTATGGAGGAGGTCGATGATCTTCTCATCCGGCCTCAATTTATACTGCAAACACAAGAGCCCGTTGGAATAGTCGGGACCCAGGATGTCGCAAGCAACAAATTGTTTTCCAGTATAGCTTTGCAATAGCAACAGCCAAGCCACTTGAAGTAGAGTCGGCGGCGAGATTCCGCACTCTTGGAGAAAGGAGTCGTTAACTTCGCTCAAGTCTTCAAGGTCCACTTCGACAAAGTTATCTTTTGCCGTTGTAGGTAATTTCTTTCCCGTAATGGGGATATGACACATCAGAAAATGCTGTGTATTGGATAAGGAATCTTCAAAACGATCAGAAACATCTGAGTCTGGCGTGTTGCAGCCTCTGGAGGGCGGACTCGAGCAACTGAGACTGCCACTTGCATCACTTCCAAAGATCATTGTAAATGTTCGTTGCGATACATGCTAAGAAACAGTCTGATTCAGTCGACAATCGAAGAAGCGGTGACAATACCGTAAAGTTGCCGCACTACCCACGTGTTATTGAGCATGCACATGGTCGAGCTCTTGAGAAGAGAGTAACTAAGCTGTTGAATCTTAGGGCTGACAGCCACCGAATAGTCGGCGTATACGGAGTAAGCTAAGCCGAATATTCTCGGAGGCTGGGGTGTCGAGGCAGATCATCGTCGGGTTGAAGACAGTACTATTGGCCGCAACGCTTTGGAGGCGCCGCACATGGTAGCCGAGCTTTGAACTTCGAAATCAGCAATATCCCAAGACCAGCTCAAAAGCTCCTCAAAGTTATCAAGCTTGGCAATACGTATGAGTACGTAATGTCTTCTGTTGTGCTGGCAAGGTGGCACAGTGGCTGATTTGGCCACGTTGCTATGTTCTTATGAGAAGATGCCAAGGCTGTGTTATGCACATAGTGACGAGAAGTTGGGTAATTCCTGTTATTAACTCATACTGAGTGCTTCTCGATCAACACAGGCATGTGTTGCCGGGTTTGTCGCCAGGCCAGAGTCCCGTTGAGTAATTCGCATTGCACTGTATTACTATTGCAATATTACGTCTATCATGGGTATATCTAATGCTCCTTGGCGAGCGTTGATCAGATTCGCCTCGTCTTCCATACATGAACTGAACATTCCACAGCCACACACGACCACGCATCCCGCTGCTGAAGAGGGAGGAAGGCATTCTAAGACCATTTGACATGAAAGTTATTGAAATTTTCCGCACGAGGCTGTATAAAAGGTTTGGAGCAGTCAGACCCAGCAAAGTTAAGTTGGCTGGTTGACAACAGCGCCTTACTTCCATCTCCAGCGGCAATTCAGAATGGATTTGTAAACAAGCTTATTCATACATCAATACACAGAGCTCTCTCACAGAATTTTTAATAAAACATTAAATGATCTTCGATCTCTTCCCAGCACCTCTGGTGTGCGCCGCTCCGAAAGTGTAAGCTTGACGCCGAATGCCAAGGGCCGAGCCCGACTGACGACTAGGCGCACCGAAAGGTGTGGACATGCTGTAATGTGTCGCAGTTGCATCGGGGAAGAATTGTAAAAATCGTGAAATACATACAAGGAGCTCAATAGACCCTCTTGAATCACATTCTGATCAAGTGTTACAGCATATCCCGGCGACGAATCACCACAAATCATCGTCGTGCCCAAAATATGGCACACAACGCGAGAATTGTCGGAAGATCTTTAGGAGACGCTAATTTCATGTCTTCGGAAATCAGTTCAGCCACTAATTTGCCAACTTTGAAATCTTCCACTCCAAAGCCCCAAGACTTTGGATTGGTCGAGTCCGCACCATTCAGCCCAACGAATACTACGTCCAGTCAAATAGAAAGAGAAAATATACTGATCAAAGCTTGGGCTTTGTTGCTTCACCACTATTCTGTGTCAGATCCAGTTTGCTTTGTCGTTACCGGCAAGCTACGGGATGGCGACATTCACAACAGACAAGACGCATTGTCAGTAGTCTCACGCTGGTCAAGATCTTCGTCACATCCCAGCCTTGAACCTCAGCTCCAATTTGAGACGTACGCCGCTGCTTGGCACTCTAAGAGATCGAACACCCTGCTTCGACTTGGAGAACCTACGCAGGTTGATGGCGAGTTTAGCTATGTTCTGGAATGGGATGTTAGCAAGTCGCCGGATATCCGTCTCTGTGCAAGACGGAACAAAGTGCCACCCAAATTTGCAACCAGCCTGTGGGGTGCTCTCTTAGAACAGGTTGATCTACTGGCTTCGGGGCGCATGAAGAACGAAACTCTAAGCGATGCCGACCGCGAAGTAATTAGCAAAGAAACGACCTACCCACTGTTTGAGGAACAGTTGTGTTTACATCAGCTCTTCCAAGAGTCCGTTCGGATTGCTCCAAGTGCCGAAGCCGTAGCAGCTTTTGATGGTTCTCTGACCTATACCGAATTAGACGAGTTGTCAGATGTTCTAGCTGCCAGGCTCATTGAACAGGGCAATGTATGGCCCGGGAAGTACGTGCCTTTCTCTTTTGAGAAGAGCATGTGGATGGTAGTTGCTATGCTAGGAATCCTCAAAGCTGGAGGCGCAATTGTTTCCATTGACCCTTCTCAGCCTATTGCTAGAGCTAGCGAGATTCTCAAGGAGATTCAGGCCGACGTTATTGTCACTTCTTCCCAGCAAGCCTCCAGGTTTGACGATATTCCCACCGGAGTCATCTCAGTAAGCGCACAGACAATGAGAGCGCCTCAAAAGAATACTCTTTCATCTAAAAAGCTACCTATTGTTCGTCCAAATAGCCCTTCCATGATAATTTTTACTTCTGGGTCAACTGGCAAGCCAAAGGGCATAGTCATCCAACACGGAGCAAGCTCTACGCGATTTGTCACGGAGGGCAAGGCCCTATCGTTCCAGGGTGCTAGAACTCTTCAATTCGCTGCGTCAACTTGGGATGTATTCATGACAGACATCTTCGCAACTTTAATTCACCGGGGTTGTGTTTGCGTTCCAAGTGAGGAGGATAGGCGGTCCAACCTTGCCAAATTTTGTAAGGAGAAGAGAGTGACACTTGCACTCATCACACCGTCACTTGCCGGCTTGCTCGATCCTCATGACTTCCCAACCTTGAAAACTATTATACTTGGTGGGGAAGCTCTGAGGAAAGACGTCGCTCAGAAGTGGAAAGGTGCTGCAGGTGTAAAGCTCCTCCAAGGCTATGGGCCAGCGGAAACGGGGTTTATTGTCGGCACATCGAAGAAGAATGTTGAACTGAGCGATAGGCCAGCAGTCATTGGTTACGCACAGAATAACTCTGTGTGCGTATTAGTCGATCCAAATAATCACAATTTACTTGTTCCTCGAGGAGCGACTGGTGAACTCGTAGTGGGCGGTCCCACGCTTTTTCAAAAATATCTCAATGACGCGGAGAAGACAAAATTGGCTACTATCAAGAATCCCCGTTGGGCGTCAGACCTCGACTGTGATGTTAGGAGATTCTACAAGACAGGCGATCTTCTTCATCAGAGTCTTGATAGCTTAGATGGCTGCTTCGAGTTCGTCGGTCGCAAGGACGACCAGATCAAGTATCATGGGCAGCGAATTGAGGTCAAAGAGATTGAACACCATCTAAGCAGCATTGCGGATGCAAAGAGCCGAGTCATCTCCTGTATGGTTGTCCTACCTCAGGCAGGTATTTTGAGAGACAAACTGGTTGCGGTTGTCGAATGCGAAACGAATGGCACGCGAAGTACCGTGCCTGGCCTTGCAATTCGGGATGGCGATCACTTGTCACTTTCCACGGTCAGAACCGCGCTCTCTGACAAGCTTCCAGCCTACATGATCCCCAACGAATTAGTTGTGGTGCATGCAATTCCGCACAACAGTGCTATGAAGATGGACAGAGCTCGGGTTAAGTCCTGGCTATCTGAACTACATTCGGATTCAGGTGTCTCTATCAGTGGTTACGACTTCGCCAGCGAGAAGCTGTTGGCTCATGAGACAACGGCGAGGGCTTTGTCCAGGCATTACTCACTTCTTGTTTCGGGTGATGACAAAAACCGTCGTCAGGCTTATGAGGATAGAGACTTCAACCTACACGCGGGCGGCATTGATTCCATCAACATCATATCGCTTTCAACATTTATATCAAGACATTACGAGGCACAGATTCCCGTAAGCGACTTGTTAAGCTCCAAGGCAACAATTCGCTCAATTGCTTCCATTATCGACAAAAAGACTACTCAGAACCAAAGGACAGCAGCTATAGACCTCTCGACTGCCGAAAGTGAGGTTAGCCTGCAGCTGCAAGCCATCCTACCTGGATCCAGTGGAAAGCAATTTGATGTGTCTATCAAGAACGTCTTCATGACAGGCGCAACGGGCTTCCTGGGTGTTGAAATTCTCCATCAGTTGATTACTCAAACAAACTGCCATGTGTATATTCTTGTAAGATCTTCGACAGAGGACACAGCCACGCAGCGAGTCATTGAGCGGGCACAAGAAGCTGGGTGGTGGGACCAATTGTATATCTCAAGATTCACTGCCTGGATTGGCGATCTGACGAAGCCACGGCTGGGATTGTCCAGCACACAATTGCAAATATTGCGAGGAAATTCAGCACACACTATTGATACTGTTATCCACAACGGTGCAAAGGTCCATTACAATCTTGACTACGACTCTCTCAAAGCTGTCAATGTCACATCAACCGTTGAGCTCATACAGCTTCTGAATGAGCGCACAAGTCCCTTGAAGAGCTTCGTGTTTGTTTCAGGCGGCCAACAATTGAGCTTTGCTGATGACGACGATGAAGAGAATCTTTCCAAAGCTTTAAATGGTTCGGGATACGCTCGCTCAAAAGCCATGTCTGAGCTCTTTGTCAAGAAATTTGCAACACAGCAGCAAGGCTCCAAGGTGGAGCATGCTCAAGTCGTCAAGCCAGGGTTTATAATTGGCGACGCGAGCCGTGGTGTCGGGAACCAGGCAGATTTTATCTGGAGGCTCATTGCGTCCTGCGTTGAAATTGGAGCCTACAATAAGAAGGATGAACATGGCTGGCTGTTCATTTCTGATATCGCCCGAGTATCTCGTGCAGTTCTGGAAGGCGTTTTCAAGACGAATCTCGAGCTAAGTGTAAAGGTTCTAGATGGCATCAGATTCAAGGATCTGTGGAATCTGCTGCGGGACAGTTTTGGTTACGATCTTCAATCACTTGATCCTGCTACTTGGCTGTCGCGAATCCGCAAAGCAGTGGCCGAGAAACAGGAGGCTCATGCGATGTTCCCGCTGCTTCACCTGCTAGAAGGGAATGATGAGCCGATTGGAGTGCTCAATGGACCGTTGCAAGCAACACAAGGAGTTGAAAATTCCATCAAAGCAAACGTCGAATGGTTCCGGAGAATTGGGTTCATGCCTGACCCAAGCTCTGCGGCTACCCCTACATCATCAAATGACTATGAGCTTGTGGATGAAGATGCTTTCAATGTTGCAACTGTGCGCAAGGAATTTCCAGCTTTGCATCATGGAGTTGTTGCCTTCAACAACGCAGCTGGAACCGTTTTGCATCAGGATGCCATGGCAGGAACGCAGAAGTACATGACCGCGTTTCCCTACGAACTGGGCCGGAACGATGCTCAAAGTCAAGCAAAGACTGAGAATCTCATTGAAACATATGGGGAACTGGCCGCGTTCATGGGCGCGGACCCAGACGAAGTTGGTGAGTTCAACGGCTTCATGTTATACTCATTACTACATCACGCAACAGAGCGGAGCTGGTGCTAACTTGAGAGGACAGCATTTGGACAAACGACGACTTTCTTGCTCCGGATGCTTGGCCAAGCACTGAAGCCAAGCCTCAACTCTGATTGCGAAATAGTCGTGTCTAACCTTTGTCACGAAGCCAGTGCTGCGGCATGGATTGCTTTAGCCAAGGACCTTGGCATCGCCATCAAATGGTGGGCACCACCCGCGGGAGGCGACGACCCGTGCCTGTCTGTGGAAACTCTCAAGCCGCTATTGAGCTCAAAGACGCGCATTGTGGCCTGCAATCACGTATCAAATGTTGTTGGCACGATCCATCCTATTCGTCAAGTAGCTGACCTTGTACACTCCATTCCTGGAGCCATCTTGATTGTCGATGGCGTCGCCTTCGCGCCTCACCGCCCCATTGATGTCAAAGCTTTTGATGTCGACTTCTATTGTTTCAGCTGGTACAAAGTGTTTGGTCCACATGTTGCACAACTCTATGGTCGACGCAGTGTGCAAAAGCGCTTCCTGCAGGGTATTAGCCACTTTTTCCTCAGCGATATGCCTGGCCTTGACTGGCGTTTGCGACTGGGAGCCAACTCGTTCGAGTTAGAAGCCGCCTTGGTTCCTATTACTCGCTACCTGAAGAGAGTTGGATGGGATAATATTGTCGCCCAGGAGGCTCTGTTGCAGGATATCTTCCTTTCGTACCTAAGACGACGTCCCGAAACTTTCCGCATATTCGGCGAGAAGCAATCTAATCCAGGCAAGCGAGTTCCGGTGATTACTTTCCGGATCATTGGTGAGTCCTGCCTCGATGTCACCAATACAATCTGTCAGAAGGGTCGTTTTAGAGTCGTATCTGGGAACTGTTGGGCGCCCAGACCAACCCACGATGTATTAGGTTTGGATGAGGATGGGTTGATCCGAGTCAGCTTTGTGCATTACAACACGGTGGCAGAGGTTAAAGAATTCTGCAAAGAACTTGATTTGATTTTGACTTCTAAAACAGCATAGTCAACACGGTATAATTTTATCTTGGTTCTTCTGAGATGACCAATGAGTTTTAAGCACTGCGTTCAATTAGGCACTACTTTAATGGCCGTAGCCCTTTAAAGCACCGTATGTAGTAACATGATAAGCTGGCATGACCATAAATGTAGATGCGTTTGAGTGTTACAGAGAGTGTCTGATTCACTGAGTTTCATGTGGAACACAATGCTTGCAAAGGGGTGCGCGAAAGCTTGACATACATAGATAGCTTTGGAAAGTGCCCTCACTGCTTTTCCCTGTTTCCTTCCATATCCATCTTCATTGCTAGTAACACATTCATAGGGAGGGAGGCATAGCAATCCTGGCAAGGGCCTATAGTCGGGAGAGTAAGTCAGGGCCATTCGGTGCGCGAGCACAAGCGGCAAAGCATGCGCGACGCCACTTCTCATGCGCTGCCGAACGACCTAGCTTATGCATTACCGCATCTTTCAAGGCGCGATATCAATACAGGAACGCAAGGGAAACGCCGAATGAGCGAAAAAGGAACAATTCGGCCTTTTGGGTGGTGTTGGGTGGTACGTAAGGGTCGGGCCGAAACTCCACGTCGGGCCGAACTTCGATTTGTTGGTCGCCGAATAACCACAACTCGGCTCTGAAGCTTGCATTGCCTCTCCGATGGGCCTGAAAAGAGACTGCAGTAAGCTGACTTGCTGATCTAAGCGATCCAGGTAAACAAAGGGGAGCATCCGATTCTTGGTTGGCTATGAGGCTCTCATGGCATAGCTCTCTTACTGTCATTACATGACACGACTAAGCCGCGATTTGTTCTTTGGGCACTACGGAGTACATATTATGGTAAAAGTTTTATTAAACATGTTATTCTAGACTTGTAGGCTCGCGTGTGCTTAAACTGTTCTTGTCAGCCAATGCTACTACTCGCCGCGGTTCAGGCCTTCTTCCTTAGCAGATAGATACCATACGAGTTCTGTTGGTTCATCCAGCTGTCTATCAATTGACCGCCAGCGTCATTGCATATGTCCATGACCTTCATTTTAGGCCATTTCCCACTCCTGATAGAGCGCATTGTTTCACCACGATGAAAGTGATACTCTGCGCCGGCGATATGTACTGTCAGATCTTTCTTGGCCACATAGAAGGCTTCGTGCATCCACACGCTCGGATTCCATCGACCCATAAAATCCCAATGGTCTACGTCGAATGCGGCGGTGTCGAGTAGTTCGTTCGCATGGTCTAAGCCGTTGAGGACGAACTCACGATTGGTCTGTGCCTCGTATGATCTCGCGATTTCATCCTGGTCCTCACTTCCATCCAGTCCGACTATCATTGAGGAGCCAGTGCGAAGAAAGCTGTGAATGTACTCGGATGCTTCGTGTGGGGTGAAGTTGGCCATACTATTTCCAAGCCACAGCAATGTTGTCATCTGGGCGTTACTGCTGTCGCATGCCAGCCAAGCCGCGCAATCTTCGTAAGTACCAACTAGGCCTTGTATTTTTATATTCGACTTGTGCGCTGGAAAGATCGACTGTAATTCTCGAATGCAGCGTCTCAGCGCTACTCGATCCACATCACAAGCCACGTAGTAAACGGATTTATGTTGCGCCTGCAGAGTCTGTAGTATCAAGGCTGTCTTCTTCATGTTTCTTCCGATGACCTGATCAGTATGCGGAACCATTTGTTAATTGCTTTTTTCTGAACATACCCAGCCCCTAGTTCTACCAAGCGATCGCCCGAGGAGATTGAATGGGTGATTTTGTGAACGACTGTGTGTAGAAGCGACCATTCTCTTGTGGCGGGATAGTAATCTGGAGACTCGAGGACCGTGTCGTAAAGAGACAACCCATGGTCATTCCAGAGTAGCAATGACGGAAGATCTTTGGAAGGGGCGGATAAACCCTTGACAATGGCTGGAACCAAGTTTTGCGCAGTGGGCTGCTGACGGATGTCGTGAAGTTGAATGAGCTCTTTGCATGGAGCTCCCACAACTAGTTGTGTCGTGTGCAGAACAGACTTCGATGCCGGATACGAATCGCGGAAGTTGGGAAAACTTGCGATTGTGGCCGCTGACATGTTCGCTGGCGCTATTTACAATAGAATGAATGATGAGGGTGCTGGTAGACACAAAAGAGAGGTTGACTTGCAAACGCCAGGACCATCTAGGTAGCTGACTCTAACGTAAACAAAGACCGGAATCTATGACATAGAATGCACAGCATACGGGGAATGGGGTACTACTATTTATGACCTTGTCCCAACATACCAGAGCAGCCCCCTCACAAGCTGGCAGCTAAGCACCAACAATAACGGACGTTCTTTTTGACTTACCTGGTCCTACTCATCTCATTGTCCAAAATCAAGTGGGCGGGAGGAATTGAGAATCTGTCCGGTCATGCTTGTGGGGGCTGTGCATCCGTGAAACCTTCTCACTGGGTTCGGACCTGATCTGGGTGAGCTCGAGCAGCACCGATAACCGGGGTGGCGATTCGGAGTGTGAGATCGGCTCACTGGGTTCGGACCATGACTGCAGAAATCTATGCTCATTCCGCGTAGAAAACCATATGGCGATACATATAAGCACGAGTCAATTATGCTGGCGAGAAATGAACAAGTCCTAAAAAACCTTTGGAAGACTAAAGCAAACTCCACCTCAATTAAAATCCCAGCATATTATCTGGAGGGAAAAGAGTCAATATCGAGATTTCCACCTCCAAAATGACAGTACCATCATCAGTTATCATCGTCGGCTCGGGCGTGTTTGGCCGTGAGTAAAATGGCGATATTTTGTACCGAATGCCCCCATGGTATCGTGCTGACATATTCAACCAGTCTCGACCGCGTTCGCAATGAGCCGCGATGATCGATTTGCCAATTCAAAGATCACGCTCGTCGACAGGTGGAACTTCGAACCAGACTCCAGCTCCAAGTCGGTTCAGAACCCGGGAGCAGCCAATGCCGACACATCCCGCGTCATCCGCCGTGATTACCCGCATGGTCCATATGCTTCTCTTGCACGGGAGGCAATGAAGCATTGGAGAGCAGATTTCGGGAAAGAGGGAAGATATGTCAACCAGCGCCTGATATTCTCTGGCGAAGGAAGCTCATTGCTTTTGCCCAAACGGCAAGGTGATACAGTGAATTATATCAAGACAGCGTACGGAGTCAGCTGCGAAATGACGGAGGGCGGAAAGGACGCACTCAAGGTTCTTGACTCCTTGAATGAGATTCGTGTTGAGCTTGGCAGCCACACCACCTTGCCAGACACTCTTTTGCCGGAAGAAAAGAAAACGGTCAACACGTTGAGAGGTTACATCTCGGAGGATTGCGGATGGGCCAACGCTGGCGCCAGTATCGAGTGGCTCCGTCAGGAAGTGATTCGCCTTGGTCGAGTGCAGTTCCACGTCGGGCATGTTGACAAGCTCAATGCCTCGGACGATGGCCAACGTATCCTAGGTGTTCAGCTAGAGGACGGATCAACACTGGAGGCGGAGCTTACAATTGTCGCTGCCGGAAGCCAGACCGCCCACATCCTGGGCATACCAAAGTTTTGCGACGTGTACAGCGAAGTAGCCGCCTACATTCAACTTTCCCAAGCCGAATGTGATGAACTTCGCAGGAGAAACTGGCCATTGATAGTCAACGCTCATCGGGGCGTGTTTTCCGTAGGACCCGACCACGACAACTGCATCAAACTGGGCCATTTCTCCTACAGTGGCATGGCAGATGTGCTCAAGGATGCGCAGATCAAAGTCAAAACGCGTGTGGATGCTTCTGGGCGCACTCCTGAGCAGATCTGGACCGAAGATCCCAAGTACGGCTTCGGAGGTGATGTGACAATCTCTCAGCTCGGCGATGTTGTTGACTACGAGAGCCACAGAATGCTCAAGACCTTGGCTGACTTCCGCCTTTTCCTCCTTGAATTATTGGGACCATCAGGGCTCGAGGGAGTTAATACACTCGATCACTCGCAATGCGATGTCTTACTAAACAATATTGCCAATCGTCCGTTTACGAGGGTTCGAAAGTGCTGGTACAATGATACTCCGACATTGGACTTTATTGTTGACTACCACCCTTCTTACGACAAGAGCTTGTTCATTGCGACAGGAGGCTGCGACCATGCTTTCAAGTTTCTCCCCATCATTGGTGAAAAAGTCACTGCCCTGGCTTTGCATCACCGAGGTGTCAAGTCTGATGCACTCACAGAGGCTACACCTTCTCTAGGCGACTTGGTCGAGCTATGGAAGTTTCCCGCAGAGCTCATTCAATAATCCTGTGCACGATCACGATTCTAGATGTGATTTTTTCCTGAAACCAGTGAATTTTTGATCGTCATAAGTATATTGCTGCATCTCCACCATCCAGCTCAGTTTCTTAGGAGGAAACTGCATTGAGACTACCGATGAACAGTTTATGAAAGTCTAGATTTGTTTTCTTTGGTACCTTCATTAGGCCTATGCAGACTCCTCTGGTTCATAATATTTGTGAGTCTAGATTGTTCAGAATAGCTTTAATTTGACGAATTAGCCGCTTGGCACGAACCTCCCTTCTATCCGCACGTCTCGTAATTGATGGAGAATCATCCTGGTCATAGAGTGCATCAATCCAACCTGCAAAGAGCTTGTCTTGTGGTACACCTTCTCGAGTCGCGCAGAAAATGCCAGCCTTCCTCGGCGATCCGATCAGGAAGCCCTCGATCTTTTCCAGCATGCTCAAGCTAACGCTTACCAGGCATTCTAATTGGAGACCATGGTCCCCGTCCAGCTCGAAGCCGTCTAATTGAACGCCTGGAAGAATTGGAGGGACGATGGGTTTTGGATGAGATAGGGACTCTAGTATTGGAGTCAGAAGATGATCGAAGGATTGTAAGATGTATGCATAACACGATAGGATAGATAATCGTGTCGGTATCTCTAGACGTGGCTTGGGGGCCAAAGATGAGGCCGATAATGATTTGCCTGACGTTGATAATCGCGAAGAGCCGCGGGATGAATGCCTGTCGGATCCTTCGCCATCAAATACCCAGCCGGTGTCAGCACGGCTCTCGCTCCAAGCAGAACCACATGCCCAATGGAGGCGCTGGAGGATCGAGAGGAACTCTCGACAATGTTGCAGGGTCCGGCCAACATGTGGCGTACCAGATATAAGATCCTCGGTGTCCCCGTGTTCATCTAGCCCGTTTTTCTCGCGGAGTAATCTTTCATTCAACTTGGCGACCTCTTGTATACATGTCTTGACCAGGTCAGGATACCTGGAGGGCGCGAATGGCGGCGATTGTCTCCCCTGGCTCGAAAGCTGTCCCGATGAAGTGGTACCTGCGCGCACAGAGCTGAGATCCGCGATGAACTGATCGGGACTCCAATCTATAGACGGAGCTTTACTCATCAGTTGGGCTGTGTGTGCCCCAGCGTTGTCTCTAATTGGCTCCACGCGCGAGTTTGTCCCGGGGTCAAGCATCCAGCCTGGTGTTTGCAGATCCATGTCGTTCCATTCAATTTCGACATCACTTTGATATGAATGCCAGTCATTCGTAGCCGTTGGTTGTATGGTAGGGGAGGTTTCCATAGCACAGGGCTGCTTGGAACTCTCATGGAAGTGATGGGTCGGAATGGGACTGCGTCGGCGATGATTGACAGGACAATGGACGAGTGGATCAGATTGTGTGCTAGACATAGGTGCAACCTTGGAGCTAGCACTAGAAGAAGCCGGAACGCTGCCATTCATGGGAGCGGAAGCATGAGGCCCATCACCTGCAGAAGTTATATCAGATCCAAAAGCGTCTTCATTCCTTTCCCGAGCCTGACCTCTTCTCGGGGCCGGCTTAACATTGTAGCAATCGACTTTCGCCCTTTTGCACCGGTCACACGGTATTTCATTCCGGATAAACCGGCTGGACGGGCTGGGCATCGGCCTCGCGGCACCGACGCATCGTAGTTTTTGGCCACGACAACGATCGCAGGCTCCCTTCCTACCAAATTCGGCATTCATCGAAAGAGGGAGAAGATATGCAAAATAGAGCATTACAACGCGCAACACAAGCCGGGGGGAAGGAGCATTCGCAACCAGATATATATGCCCGGCTACTCACGGATCTCGGCCGTTGGTTTCGCGTCAACACTCAGACAGACTTTTCAAGGGTACCCTGTGTAGCCTATCTAGGCTGCGAAGTGAGCATATGCTTTTCAAGCTAGGCAGCCAATGTGACAGCCATTGACACTACGCTCACACAGCCACCAACCTATGCAGTTGCTAGTAGCGGTGAAGTCACCACTCTCTTATGGGACAGTCTCCCATTGGATTCGAACACGTCCTGATAGGTCTGGGTGTCAGCATGAGATACGGGCGTGAGTGACTTCTCCGTGGCACAGTGGAAATAGAGCTTATTACACCAGGCTAGAATTTGTCTCAAGTTCAAGTTGGCCAGGTCCCCAGTCGGGCGTCTTGCTTACGGTGGCCAGAGTTGCATTGTGACCGCTGATCTACAGTCACAGAATTTAGCCTCATATTCATACACAAGCAAACAAGTTAGCCAGGCGCTCCGTAGAGCCGACGTGGCGGGGACCCGTCAGAGCACGATGTGACGATGATATAATCCGCATTACGCGGATATCCCATACTTCTGAGAGAGACGCTACCTGGCCGATGAGCAAGGATCCCAGGCAATATTTGCCCAGAGATCTCAGTGCGGGTCGGATGGCCGCATAACAGTCTGAGACAGCTGTCCCACAAGAGAGAAGAGTGATCTGGGCCAGTGTTCCGGGCCTCGCATTCCGACATCCCCCAAGCGCCCCGGGAGAAGAGAGAAGGGAACGGAGCGGAATCATTGCCGCGATAGCCTTGTGGCGTGCTCAGCGTCAGCAAGTGCGACATAGCGATCACCAGTCGGCTGCTTTGGAACTCCCGCACGATAAGCTGACGACATGAAAGCTTCTTCGCCCTGGTCTGGTTCTTTTGCCCACCCAATCCACTTCCCGCAGAACGTCAAATGTCCCGCTCGCTTGCATATGCACGACTAGACTGCTCCGTAAAGGTAGAGAGGGAAGCGAAATCTTTCTGTGATCCAATGAGGCAAGGGTGGATGCACGGACCACGTGTCCATCAATCTACGGAGTACTCCGTAACTGAATACCACAGGCACATAAAAAGTGTTTTCTTTCTTTCTTTCTTGATGGAACATCGTGCGGGAGCTGCAAACTCTGACTAGGCCGACTACGGATTACTTTGTAGCAGAATGGCCCCATCCCGAGTTGACTGACGGCCTAGTTGTGACATGATTTTAGATCACGAACCGGTTGTTGCTTCTGGCCAGAGCATCGGCTGCCGAGACACTGCGTACTTGTAATGAATTGTCAGTCATTTAATGAGCAGAGGTGATTCGACTGCGCTGATCACGACGTCAGCGACATCGTAGGGCTTACCCAGGAAACCAGCTACAAACTAAAGTTTATGTTCATGTCGGGGGAAATTTCTCTGAATATTTTCTTCTTCTTTCAATAAGCCCGCACGCGGTGACCCTAGACTTTCGGGCCTTGACTGCCTCTGATGAGGGCAAGGCTGAAAGCTACACATATATGTGGTTGCAAATACGTTGCGACCATAGGATGCTATTATTGGTTCTGTCTTGGGAGTGAGTATAAGCGCGTTGGCCGAGAGTGGAGATGTCCAAAAAGTGAATTTGAAATGATCTGTAACAAAAAATTCTCGAATTCACAATTGCTGCAACTTCCTCTGTGCTTTCAAGAGCTTCGAATTGGGCTTCGAGCTATCCTGTCCAATTGTGCCCTTTGAATCTGCCATGCGGCCCATCATGGCGGGATTTGAATCTAACGGTAGATTCTAGTTTGTAATTACCATCCGTGATTGCCATAATTTTACTCGTGAGGTTTTTAGTGCATCCAGGTAGATGAGCCAGCATCGCCAAGTGTGTTGGTACAAAGCTTACACCCGGCCGCACCGGGATCAAGGCGAGTGTGAGATCGGGCTGGTACACCTGGAAACCAAAATTTGCCACATCCCTTTCAATTGATGAGCTCGTTATGATGCAATTCACAAATGGTCCAATGGCGGCGACTCGTGAGTCAGACAAGCCATGAAAGTATGTCGTCAGCAATTAGGCAGCATGTTCCGTTCTGACCGACACCGTGGTCAAGATTTCATGAATCACACATTGTAATTGACGAGAGCCGAATTACCCGTACAACCCCGACGAGTACTCAATTTCTCGCAGTCAATGTACTATTAGTATGAAAAATACAAAGGAACGGGATTACATCCATAAAAGAAATACAGCGAGGGGGTTTTCCTCCGGTGTGCGCGTTTCTCTGTTGTGGACCTCACTGTCCATCAGCAACACCGAATTCCATTTATGCAGCATCGATGGGCGAAGGTGTGATAGCAAGCTGTAGCAGTCGAAACTCGCGGATGGGAAACCCGAAAAAAAAAAAAAA
>JASWJB010000255.1:0-64659 GCA_032433595.1 Conoideocrella luteorostrata
GTTTTTTTTTTTTTTGGAAAGATTAGATGTATCACCAAACATGAGATGCGTTTTAACATAGCAGGGTGCACAGAGTTTGATCGTGAGCCAGGCACTATTTTGTTCATCTATCGTCACTCGGGACTTCAACCTGCCCATTGGACCCACAAAATCTTAGGGTATATAGTGCAAAATTATCCATTAGTTATCGCCTTCGGGCATTTGGTTTATTGAAACGATACAGGTAGGTCCCACCTTTCGAAAGGTTGCGCGTTCGAATCCTCAGAATCCTCACTAACTCTTTCGCAGAGAAGATTAGCATGGCCCCTGCACTAAGGATGACACGCTCAATCAAAGAGAAGCTACAAATTTTTTTTTTTTGGGTTTCTTGTATGCCTCTATTTTGATCTTTTTCTCTTTGCTCGCCGATTCACACTTGAGCCTGGACCCCACAGGACCTGCGGGACCTTGCAGCTTGAGGCATTCACGCTCGTGCTCAACGGCTACTATAGAGCATGACCCCGTAGTGAGTGTGCATCATATCGACTGTAACAGCTCCTATGTGCGCTACCATCTCACATTCCTCTGCATACAGCATGATCTGAGAGTCTAATCATATATGCACTCCAGGCATAACACAGATAATACTAGGCTCAGGATTCCGTTACGCCGATCTCGAAGTATTGCGATCAGTTCAACGAAGGCTATTAGGGATGTTGACTATTTTAACCAAATACGCAACTGAGGTTCCATATCGCTCCTTCAAAGCTCCTCCCAGAAAGGGGAGAGCCATGGGAACGGGGTTTTGCTCCATCTTCAACGCAAGCCAAGCTTCAACACTAGCTAACTCGTTACTTGAATATATTCCGAACTATTTGCAGGATACTCTTGGCATGGATCGACCAACGTTCGAAGATCGACGGGCGAGACTACAGCCGCATGAGGGGTGGTGTGGTACCATCTGGGGCTTGGAAGCCGCGAAGCTCTCTGTTCCCAAATTTGAGATAATTCCGACAAATATCCGACTATTTTCTTGAACAATTCGTTCCCGTGCTGTCTCTCTCAGATCCTGCAAGGCTTCCTTCCCTTTCTCCATCGAGGAGACCGGCTCGTATCTTGGTGAGTAGAGAAAAGATACGGCATCGAGGAAGCCATGCATCATGATTGTGAGGAAGATTGCCACGCTGCTGGGTTCACAGTGCGTCTCCATGACCTGCGTTATTAACTGAAATATGGAGCCAACATTTTGAATCGCCGTTTTGATGGAGCGTATTGGTAGAGGTTGCAATACGGAACGTGATGCTAGAAGCAAAATGGAGTGCAAGCATAAAATTTATGGATCATTAGCTAGACAGCCAGCTCAGGCGAAGCTCCGCCAGGACGGCGAAACTGGAGGGTAAAGGCGGCGCTGCTCGGGCACCATGAGTGGTTCGATGTTCATGCAGCAGCATCAGCCTTATTATTGTACTTCTATTCCCTACTGGAAGGGGAAATGCCTGCCTACACACTGGCGCTTGATCGGGATATGCGACAAGAAGCTGATGACGAGCGGTGGTGCGCTGGATACTAGCCAGCTATTTACCATACCGTATCAATACATGATGGGTGAATCGGTGACGCTGATATTTTCGGTAACATGGTACAAGTAGGCTACGCAATCGACAGCTTGCACTCCATCTGATTACTGAGGCTTTGGGATTGCAAATGTTGCAAATGGTGGACGGAGAGCCAGAGAGCAGGTATCGCGAATCTGCACTGTTCGGAGCAGCACCGCGTGTTCAGTCTTGTTCGTCTCGTTTGGCATGCGAAGTGGTGATGTCGCCCACTTGGTTCACCTGGTCGGTACTTGGACAGCCCGGCCTGTGTCTCTTGCGCCGTGCTCAACTGCCTTGCTTCTTTCTCCACTCTCAACCTTGGAAGACATCGCGGATTAACGCGCCATCCACTTCTTCAATGTCACCCTCCTAGCCTCCTAGTGGCTTGTGGGTCACCTGTAAGGTGCAGGACGCTTGTCTCGCATGATGATGTTTGCCGCCCCTATACCAGTAGTAAAGTCACAGCTCGGCTGCCTCGTACGAGTGCGTCGCCGTGTGCTTGTACAAGACTATGAGGAAGAGCAGTGACGGACCGGCACCGCACCGGACTAGGCCCTTGGTCGTAGAAACTCACGATTCTTCCTCTTACGGACTCAAGTTCAGATGAGCGTGCTCCGCGTCAAACAAGTTCAACGTGGGCCAGACGGAGTCTTCTATGCCTTTAACCTTGTAGCTATTGTTTGGGCCGCATTCATGCCGTAGTATTTTGCCATGGACAGGCATCCGTCCTTGTGGGACGCATTGGGCGCGCACAATCTTGCTTTGGGGCAACACGCATGGATCATGCAATACGTTACAACATACAAGCGGCAAACAAAACGATGTCAGTTCATTGTAAGTAGAGATCGCCCAAGGATTGCAAGATTCGAATGAAAAAACATCACAGGACGGTTGCTTTTTGAGTTCTCATCACCCCCCATCTTGATGCAACGCTGTGACCCTCTCGTCGTCTTTCTCTTTGTCGGGGATGGCACCGATGGTAGTTACTCTGAGACTACTTTCGTCTCCAGGACCCGGTGCCGCGTCCGTTCCACTTTCGTCCCCACTGAGACATCGGATCGACAGCCACTTGGCGAGCCGAAAAGTATGCTTGCCTGGATGAGACACAACCAGGGTGAGCTGGGAAAGGCTCTGACTTACTAGTCATGGCAGGATGGCAGCAGAGACATGAATACAGACTCCATGGCCCGAATGGAGAATTCCTTCGCCGATGGATCCTGGCGTCTCTCTTTCCGCTGGTTTTTTTTTAGGGCCATTATTGATATATTAGACCGCATCCCTTGCCCCTTGGATTCCATCGTGAGCTGCGCAGTACATATATCGAGCTCTGTGCCTGCACCACAAACCTGGACCCTTACTTCACGGTACACTACCCTTCACATATTGTAACTACACATTTAAGCCGACGCAGCTGGCAACCTCAGCAATGCAAGACATATACCAAGACTCAGCTCGCCGTCCCTCGTCGGCATCTTCCATCTCATCCACATCGTCGTGGGCATCACAGGAAGAGGATCCCTCATCCCTCACAACCTCCCGCCGATCGTCGTTGCGATTCTTCACCTATTCAAGGCGAGAACGAAACCCCAGCACCTCATCCACATCGAGCCGCACCTGCGAGGGCATGAGCACCGAAGACACCCGTGAACTATGGCGATGCATGCTGGAGCTGCAGCAGTTATATGGGTGCTACAACTCGACGAGGATAGATCTGGCGGTGAATGCGGGCGATGCTGGAATCGATCTGATGCGTAAGTGATTCCCTGATCTCGCATCATCCCATGTGTTTTTCATTTCCTTTTTATTTCCATGAGGCCCAGCGCGGGCCTGTCGTGAGAAGCCATGGGTGCTGCGTCATGAATCATGAATGTCGCATGAACTGTGCTTGAATCGCATCGCTGGTAACTAGTTCCTACGCACCGGCTGGGTGGGCAGGCGAATACCGCTCCTTTCCTGCCTTGCGACTCGCTGACTGACCGCACGGCACCTGCACGGCACCTGCACTACCTGGCAAATGCCAGGTGGAGGAGACATGGGTGGAACACGGTGGGGCGGCGCGGATCAAGCCATCGGCCAATCTCCATGCGAAAGACGGAAAGCCAAGTCTTGACTCTACTCTATTGTACTCCGTAGACACGGAGCAGCTTGATCATTTTTGCTAATCGTGGACATTCGTTGGAACAGCAAACCCTTTCATTATCGATACGCTTAATGACTCTCTCATTGACCTGCCCGCCGAGGGATGGGACATGCTTGATCGCTGCCTCCGAAACAGCAAGCCATCCCCCGAATCCACCGGCTCAAAACGAAAGCCTCACCGGAAATTTTTGGCTCGGTCCTGAATTTGACTTTCGCCCACGACGTCATCAAGGCTATTAGTTGAGCCATCGAGGACAATTTTTTTTTTTTACTCCGGTGGAAACGCGACAGCCTTTTTTTTTTTCTTTCCTTACTGTATGGTGGGATGCTTGAGGATAACATACCTTGTTTCTACGGTATGATGCTCCTTTTCGCAAGGTTCAGTCTTGGTGAAAGCACCATTCCTTCAGTTTGCTCAGCCATTATTATTATGATTTCGAAGATTTTGGAGATAACCCGTGGAGTTTCGATGAAATCGGATAGATTGTCTTACCTATGAGAGTCGGCTCCGCTTCACCTTTCACACTGATTTACTAGGATTTCTTTTGTTGGAAATTTGGCATGTAGTTAAAGGCGCGAAGCGATACCCATGTAGCTCAGAATGCATCATCACCTTATAATTGGCAATTGACAGAACAGTCTCTTTGAACAGTACTCCCAACAGCTCGCAGCTTTGCGGCACATTATCCAAATTCAGCAACGTCATTAGTCTGTCTATTTTCCCTTCATTGTTCATTGTTCTCAAGCGCAAGTAAATCACAAGCCGAATCGCCGAGAGATTGGTCACCACTCCTCGGCAATCGGCTCCGGTCCGATCCAACTCCACGCCTCGTCGAGCCAGCCGTTATCGGTCGAAAGCCTGCCAAGGGACGGAAGTTCAGCCAAGCTCACAATTCGCTACTTCGGAACAACGGATAAATGCCGCGAAAATAGTCCCATGGATTGTCGGCGAACGACGTCACTTCACCCAGCGACACGGGACGCCGGTCCTCTACTCCGCCGTATGCCACAGACAAACAGAATCGGCGAGTGAGTAATACCTGCATGCCCCGGTACGTCGTGTCAATGCTGCCATCCCAGCGATTTATCTTAAATCTTTCTTACCAATTTGGGCGGTGCGCTGTGGATTATGTGAGTGACATTTGTCAGCTGCTCCAGGACGATATTCCCCGTCGACCCCCCACCGGCGTACCCCAGATATCATCCCTGATCCGTATCTTTCCCCGCCTTCACTAATCGTATCATGTGAATTGGGTATTTCTCTACATGGGAATAATTAGTAGGCAGGGTTTGCCGAGGCCGCCTTGGTTATTCGACTGGTCCGCTTTTTGGATGTCGGAGCGTAAGGCGTCACAGGCTTGGCGTTTGGTGTGACGCAAACTAGTCTCGTCACTTTGAGGTGAATGGTGGACTGCGAGGACCGGAGAGAATGCAGCTAGATCAGGGCGGTAGTTGGTTGGTAAGACAAAGTACATGCAAAGTATCTTTTCCGTGTGCGCGAAGCTATTGATATCAGACGAATGCACCATGGTAGGTAAGGTAGCAGACGTCTGACAAATTCATCGGGCTACGCTCAGATTCTTTCACCACCTCGGCTTGGGTCAATTAAATTGCAGTAACATGTTTCGTACATTACAATACCTACAAGGAGTTGCCTCCCACGTTTGATTGAGATCAAGGCGGCAGCGTCACAAAGTGATGGAAGGGATAATGAAGAAGTATGTTTCTATAATGATGCTGTAGTGATGATACATGTTGGATTCCATCAAGTTAGGGTTCTACCAGGAAAGATCAGCTGACACGGTCCCAGTCGAGGCTAGGATACTTGCTCCAATCAATATCAGATACGTCGCTGTAGCATTCAGACGACTGGGCAAATTTGTGACTGGAAATAGCTGTCTCCCCGAGATCGTTGAGCTTAGCGCACTGAGGAATCAATTCCACTGGTGCACAATTTTTTGGAAGGGTGCGAACTGTATTTCCACCGAGATATCTTTTCAGAATATTGAGTTTTTTGCCCCCGTAGTATGGAACTGCTTCTCTGCAGAATGCCAGCAAGCCCACATTCAAGGCCAAATAGTGACGCCCAGGGCTCGTGAGACCAATATATCTACCGGGACCGGCTTCAAGTGTCAAAGTAGAAGTAATCTTAGCACCACCATCGGTGTGCATTTTAATGCCGTAAGGAATCTCGGGCTTTCCGCCGTCCGAAACGATCCTCCAAGTCGTCTCAAATCTGGTACCGTTTTGGTAGAAAACACGGGCACTTTTGGAGCTCCCTGCGCCGAGGAGGCTATACGGAGGGCCCATGTGGATACTATTGAGATATTGACGGTGGACAGGATCAGCGAGGTCGCGAGACCTGTCTGTAACGTTGACAATCAAGTGAAATCCCGTGGAGGCAGAAGTTTGGAGCTTATCGCGGCTAACAAGAGGCGAGGCGGCAGAGAGACCCAATAAGCCGAGAATAGCGGCTGTGTACAGCATCTTGATAGTGCGAGTCGTAGAGTAGAGTGAGAGAAAAAAAATTCAGCACTATGGATTGAAATTAATGATGAAGTGTGTTCTTGTTGCTGTTGTGGAGATGAACGATGATGAAAGATGTCGACGTGGAACATGGATGCTGCAAAGGTGTTTGACAGGCTTTTATGTCGCTAAGCGGCTCTGGTAGATCCTTCCAAAATTGAAGCTTCCAATGATAGGTTGCCGAGTGGACTTACCGTTGCCACCCCGGCTTGCACGTAAAGCTTTAAGCGTCCAATGCTATCATGAGAAAGACAAAAGTTTAAGCACCGATGGTGGACGCGACTGCCTCATCAGGACCTATCTCAACAGCCAGGCCCTCTATTACCAATAAGCCGAGAGCCTGGATACCAAGCTACTTGCTCGACAACTTACGGGGAAGGTATTATTCATAGTATCTTGCCAGAAGTCTTGTTGGGCGGTGGCGACGTCTATTGCACTAAGCATCACCTTACATGGTGTATTATTTCCAATTCCCGAAAGCATAGTTGCATAGCCGTCATTTAAAAAGACTCAGCTAAATAACAGTACCTGACTAAAATCTTTGGCCTACCTGTCCAATTACGTATTAAAGAAATCCCCGCGACTCTCCCACTGCCAATCTCAAATTGCATGTAACTGCACGACAGGCTCGGCAAAGTCAGCCCAGTGTACCTGCCACATTAGATTTAGTATAGACCTTAAGCAGAACATTATGTGCACAGCAATTCAACAGACAGCAGGTGTGAATAAACCCAGGCCCCTTCGATCTTGTAAATGAGAGCGTGCGCCCAAGTCATGGCCTCGAGCTCCAAACCCACATTACCTGGCAGAAGTTGTGAAAGGATATCTGCGCTGAGTCCCAACGCACTTACCGCGACAGTGTATTAACTATCCTGAAAATAAGACGTATTTTCTTAAGGCTATAGAAATTTTCGTCGTAGTAGCTTAACCATGGTCTTATGCCCATTCTCATCGGCCCACGACAGAGGCGTCCGACCACAATAATTCTTGGCTTCGATATCGGCGCCTTTCTCGAGCAGCATCTTGACTACGGCATCGCGCCCGCTCCCGGTTGCCAACAACAGCGGCGTCTGACTATAAGTTGCAGTCTGGATGTCGGCACCTTTCTCGATCAGTAGTTCAACCACGGCCGCGTGTCCGTTCTCGGCCGCCAACAACAGCGGCGTCAGGTAATATCCATGAGCGCGAGATGGGGAATTACGCGAAACCCGTCGTGAGGTGTGTTAGGTACGGTTTTGATACGTTTACCTGTGATTCTGTGAATTGGGAATTTAGGGAGAAGTTTTTGAAGGGGTAGTGGTACCGCTTAAGGCGGACTACGAGTATGCTACTGGTGGGAGGCTATGACTACGCCCTGAGTATTTGAGGCAGATTTGTTTTATCACGGCTTAGCATTTATCTAAACTGATTTATTCTCCGGGGATTGTGAGCTTAAGCATCACGTGCTCGATTTTTTTTTTTTTCGCAAGCTTTCGAGTGACTCAGT
The DNA here is from genome assembly GCA_032433595.1 of Conoideocrella luteorostrata. Classification (NCBI taxonomy): domain Eukaryota; kingdom Fungi; phylum Ascomycota; class Sordariomycetes; order Hypocreales; family Clavicipitaceae; genus Conoideocrella; species Conoideocrella luteorostrata. The sequence goes on from JASWJB010000255.1 coordinate 7,726, forward strand.
AGTTGAACACAAGACAAACTGGACGCACAAATCAATGCACAAGAACTCTGAGAACTCTGATTTGTGATATTTTCGCTTCATTCAACAGTCAGTGAGAATATTTTCCACGCAGAGCAGAAATCAATAAGACATCAACAATAAAATGACATGTCAAAGCCACCTATCCACATTTCTAACACCAAACAAACTCTGTCGTATGTACCATAATCCAAATCATGTACCAAACTCCTCCCTATACGCGCAAACCAACCAAGCTATGTTTCGTCATCTCCTTCAGCCACTCCCCCCCATGGCATTCGCCTTACTCGACACCAGCAAACCAATGATCAGACCAAACAGACCCAGCACAGAGCTGAAGATCTCAATGACCAAGATCCTGACAAACCTATCAAAATAGTCAGCCAATCCGACGAGTCGGCACAGTCCTGATTCGCAGAGATTCTGTATTTGAAGCAGCGCAAAATACTCACAATGTCGGATTCGCCGCATCCGCCAGTGCCGCACCACTCCCGTTCATCCCAACCGCCACGCCACATATCATATTGCACATGCCGACCGTGAGACCAGACCAGAACAACGAATAGCCAGTATAGTACGCATCTGCAGAGTATGCCGCTGGCCCAGTGACAAAGCCCACCTTGGACGAGAACACGATGGACATGATGATGCCGTAAATGGCGACGACTTCGCAGAAGATGATAGAGATGAGGTTCTTGGTGCGAATACGAGGCGCTTTCACTGCTGCGCCGAGGATAGATGATCCAGTGATGGCGATGCCCCTGGTTCGTTTGTTTCGCAGATCAGCAGGTAGAAGACGCAACGTTAACAAATCTCATCAACATACCACGCGGCGCCAACGACGGAGAGGCCCATGCACAGCGCAATGCCTAAATTAGCCCATGCACCCGGAGAAATTGATTCCAAAAATGCGCCGACGTTGAAAGACTCGCCGTCGCCAGTGAAGAGCATATCTTTTGAGAGATGATTAGCAGTGCAGCCTATCACTCAAGGTGATATTTGCGACGCGTCCTGATTTTGACGTACATGCCCCGACGACGACTAGCAATGAGATGGCGCCGTATGTGTAGTACATGGTTGCTATTCGAGCCGAACTTGCCGATATATAATAGATATTGATGGAAAATGCGAAGATGCTTGCAGCTTCCCTTCCATGTTCGACGAGTCCTGTTAAGCTGAAGCCTGGCGGTTGAAGAGCCGTCAGTTCATTGGTCAGAGGGAGCGTAGGCTACCCTACAGCTAGAACTCAAACCCGAAAGACGAGGATCGCCAGGCCATGCATAGTAGGCGCATGGCACATAGGCCTCTCAATTATGATGCCCGTATTATTTTTTACTTGTACTCTCTTTCTTTTGCACTTTTTTTTTTTTTTTTTTTAAATAATTCGAGAATTATCACCGTTGAGGTGACGCCTTAGTCGGTGGAACCAAAAGCCAAACTGCAGATTTCACCAACACCTACGGAAATCACAACAGCGCTACTCTCAACCTAAAGCAGGGAATCGGTAACTCTTTCTACGAGCTTCACGATTTGGCCTCAATGTCAGTTGGAAATCCAATATGTGATCTCTCCTAATCTACCATCCTCTAGGGCCGGCACAGCCAACAGCAGCCTATGTCCCATGACTCTATATTTATATCCAACCTATCGCGTCAGATCGAGTGCTACGTGGCCGGAAGATAAAACCAAATCCTTCCCTCTACCCCTTTTTTCTGCTTTCTCCAATCGTGAATAATTATATCACAAGCTGTCTGTCGCCTTCTTGACCCTTTATTGGGGCTAAATGGATAGCAATGCATCAAATGGGGACAGATGAAGTATACAATATTAAGCTAGGAGTCTGTATTCCTCATAGAATACGCTATTGAGTTAGACAGTTAAACGAAGCCGCGTAAATTACATCATTTAGTACAATCTGCGAATGGCAAGATCATCAGCCGTAGCACCCATGTTGTGCACCCTAACACCCACATGGCCAGTCTTGAACTTGCCATCCATGACGCTAATCTTGGGACGACCCAGATCCCCAACATACACATCAATAGCATCACCGATAGCCTTGATCTGAACGCGATATGGCTTATTCGCATCAATACTCATGCTGGCCGCCTTGAGCTCCGTCCAGCGGCCATCCGCCCTTCCCAAAACGACTCTGCCACGCGATGGCTCAAGGCCGACATAGTAGCCGTGGAAAGCATCAGTACCCTTGCCGGCACTGGTGGTGCGGAAGACGAGGCCGGCGTCTCCGGCACTCGTCTTGGAGACGGAAAGCTCAGCGTCCAAGATGAAGTCGTCGAAGAACGGGTCCATGAGAGTCTTGCCGCTGGGCACGTCCAGGCAGGTCATCTTGCCGGTGCGAGCATCGAAGCCCCCGTCGTAAATCACCCAGCCGACCATGTTCTTTTTGAACTCTTCATAGACGATGGGCCATATCTCCATGTTGTCGAATGAGGCGCCGGTAGCGTAGACACGAGTGCCGATGCTGCCGGTTCGGTGGGTGCCATCTTGGATGGTGAACTTGGGGGTGCCCATGTCATCGACGAACACGGAGATAGAATCTCCCAGTGCGAGAACCTTGACGGTGTAGGTATTTCCAGCCTTAATGGCGGTAGACGTGCGCTTCAGCTCGCGCCAGCTGTTGTCAGCGCGGCCGATGACGACATAGCCGTTGTTCTCGGCACTGATACCAATGTAGTATCCGCGATAGGCATCGGCGCCCTCGCTGAGGCTGGATGAACGGACAATAACACCGGCGTTTCCAGAACTGGAGTCGAGCTTCACACGAGCTTTGTACATGAAGTCCCTCAGGGGGGCCTTGAGAACGGCCTTGCCGCCGTTGGACTTTGCCGCAACGAGGGCCTTGGAGGAGGCATCGTACTTGCCATCCACAGTAGCCCAGCGCATGTTGGTACCATCGTCAAAGTTATAAGACTGGATGATGCCCACGCAGGCATAAGTATCCCTGTACAGGCCGGCGCAGTTGGTGCCAATCTTGCCGTTCCAGGAAGCGAGGTCGTCGACAGTGATGCCATTCTTGGCGGCAACCTGAACACAGCCCTCGCCGTCTCTGACCTTGTAGAACTTGGCGCAGACGTTGATCATCTCGGGATGCAGAGGGGAAGGGGTCTGGATACTATCGGTCGAATCAGCGGAAGAATACTTTGTGGGAAGGCAGAGCAGGCTTACCCATTGGGGGGGTCGGTAGGAGTGCCACTGTCGCCGATGGCGCCGACGCATACATAGACGTCTTTCCAGAGGTCGGTGCATGTGCTTCCGATCTTGGGGTTCCATTTCAGGAGGTCAGCCTCGGATATGCCGTTGGAAGCGGCAATGCCAGGGCAGCGGTCACCATCCTTGACAAAATAAAACTTGTTGCAGTTGCTGACCATGCCCGGCTGGATAGGAGTCGGGGTGCTGACGCCTAGCAAATCCTGTATTAGCATTCAAGAGTTTGTTTTGCTGGAAAGACGGAAGGATTACCATTGGTCGGCTTGGTAGAGGTGGCCGTGGTGCTAGTGGTTGTGGTGGTCTTTATCGGGACGGCTGTCGTGGTACTGATGGTGGTTGTTGTTGTGGAGGTTTGAGCAGGCTCGCCCGAGACTTCAACACAGTAAGACTTGCCGGTTTCAAAGCCACCGCAATCAGCGGTAATAGAAGGGTTCTGAAAAATAAAAAATAAAGAGGGCAGAGTTAGTGGATGGGGATAACTTCAATAATGCCTACAAACACATACCCATCGTCTGAAGGCGTCCAGGCTGGGAACCCAAAGGTCTACCACACTCTGGCAGGTCTCAGAGCCATCACTATCGATCCAAAACGAGCAGTACTTAGTCGTCCTATCGTCGTATGGCATACCGGGATTAGAGCCATCACGAGCCTGGAGCTTGGGAGAGCGCACGACGCCTGCAAGGGCGACGGGCAAGACCGCCACCGCAAGACTACTTGAAGAGAACAACATGTTTACTTGTCAGAACTCAACACATTCGAGTCACTAGGTATCTACTGACCCGACATATCATATCTGAAGTAAGGACTGGACGGGTTGAGATTCTATATAGTCTTCAGCCCATGACCCGCATGAACCGCCAAAACAAAGCAGAGCCGGAAGGCTATGCCGTATCGAGCCGCTGACCGCTCGCTTCATTTAAGCTCGGAGGGATTTCTGGAAGAAGAAAAGAAAAAATCTTCATCGTGAACAAGCTTATAGAAGAACCCCGTTTAAAAAAACGGTACCGCGGCCCCGGCGGAAATTAGCATGTAGTTCAAGCATCGTATGTTTCCTCAAAGAGGTAAACGCCGGGGTGGATGCTCTAGCTTGCCAAGACAGTAGTGAGGTGGCTCGTCCTCGAAGGATTTTTCTGCAAGGCATTTATCTCTGTTACTGCCTAAGAGCTAATTAAACTCTGATATACTTACTCCGTTATTTGGGGAATTTTTTTTTTTTTTTAAATAATGGGACCTTGCTCAAGATGTAAGTAAAGGCCAACGGGGAGTAAGACTTGCCATGTGTCCACCTCGACGACCCCGGCTCGGGACTTTTGCAGCCCAAACCACGGTCCAAACAGCTTGACGAAATAAGTCTTCCATACCAAGAATATTTGGCATGTACAGAGCGGGAAAGGCCCGGATGATTCCCACGTACTCTGGAAACTAGCATGTAAATGACATGTCACTCACATTTTGCGGCTATAAAACACCGCGCTAGGTGGATACGGTTCCGGGTCAGAAACCCGTAGATTCCGCCCGAATTCGAGGTTTCGACTCGGCCCTCCGGTGTGCACGGTCTACGGGCTGCTACACCCGAGGCGGGCCGTGTAGACATTGCTCCGGACTGAGTATGGACATAAACTTACACAGTAGATGATTTAAGTCGACCTCCTAGATATGGCTTCGTCACAACGCTATCATCATTATGAACCGGCTGGGAGTGTATTTGAATGGCGAGGCTCATCAACAGAGCACGACCCAGTGGGACTAGAATAGAGCCCTTGATCCTACGTTTTCTCCCCCCAGTTCTACAAAAGACAAATACAATGTATCTCGTGTACAACCTCCCAGAATGTCTGGCCTCTGATCTCCATTATGGCAGAGTCACTCGGGCCTAGTAGGACCTATTGCTACGAACCGTCTTAATCCAGTGCAAGTGTGCTAGATAGCTAGGTAAACGAAGCTACATTTGGTCCGCAAGCTTTCTCTAGGGCTATCCTGGTTCGCAGCACTGAATCTCAAGACTCCTCATTCCAAGTTCTAGATGAGTTTGTTGGCTATTGGAACACTAATCAACTGCCTAAGCTTTTTTTGCCATATAACCCGGCGATTTGCATCAGAGGCAGCACAGCAGACTCCGACAAGATGTCTTGTAGCCATTTCCCTGTACCGTCTCTCCCGAGTACCTAGCTCATGAGGTCGTCATGTCCATGATCAACCAATTCGGGCAGCTGGACCGGACTGTGAGAAAATGTGAACAGCCACGTCGGACCGCTGGGTAGTTCACTGCCACGTTCCAAAAAAAAAAAAAGATTGTATGGTTGTTGGAAATCCTTATAGTCTCCTCCTGAAGTCTAGTTAACGCCTTTTTTCTCCATCCCTGTACAGAAAAGTCAGTGGGCAGGATGTTAAACAAGCCGTACGCCACATATTGGGCCCGAAGGACTTGTCACCTCGCAATCCCGTAACATCCTTTGAGCGACGCTTGCTCGTCGATCCTCCATGTTTGGTTGCAAAAGCGAGCTTCTATGGTTGCAATCCAGCCATCTCCGTCAAACAGAACCGCCATATTGCAAAAGCTGATCGGATATGGTCATAGAACACAACATGGGCAGCGGCGGAAGATATATAGCCTCTTGCGGACCTCCGAGGTGGTTAGGGTTAGAGCTTGGGTCCGTCGTATCTTCGTCTGCAGCGGAGTCAAGGTTTTTTAGACATACGCAGCAGACTCTTGCGTTGCGACACCTTGAATACATACTGCTAATTGCATCTCACAGCACGGCTAAGCCAGTCTCGCTGACGTAACTAACCAATGAGTATCAACCCAGAGAATAGGCGTCGATACAGGCCATACCGCCTGCACTGGTAATCCTGCTGAAACCTTTCCTCGGGAATATCGAGGCTTTTGTAGACGCTGCTATTCCTGAATGGCCACCTTCTCATTTCCCAGGCCATAGCAGAGGACGCATGTGTAGATATTTGGCCGCCGGAGAGAACCGGCCTTGAGAGGAGATTGATAAGTCTCACGTTTTAGTGATGGGGAGGATGTCTCGCGATAATTTTGGCACGCAGACTTCCCGAGTGCCATAGCAGAGGACCAGAGTACGCAGTTATCCGAAAGCCGCTCTCCTCCTACGCATTCGCCATAGCATCATCATTGTACCTTGCTGCGTAGAGCTAACAATCTACTAGGGAGTTCATCAGTGCAGTCTGTCCTAATTTTCCAATATAGATGAAAATTCTACAGGTAAATGGACACCACGCAGGATTATCTAAAAGGTAGCTACGGAGTAGAAAGGAAGCTATATGGAGGACTTTAAGCACGTGTCACGAGCGACTGTGGAGGAACTGCGCGTACACACCACACGGCACGGCACACATGACGATCGTGCTCATGGGTGCAACCGGAGGCGCAGGCTTACCAAGTTGCCTTTTTGGGCAAGCCGACCGGCGAAAAAGGTTGCCCACGGCTGGCTGTTCACCATCATGCAAGCCCTGTCGTCAGAGGCTACACGCCAACGGGACGTAGGGCAGGCGAAAAACCGGTATTTGAGACAGGATGCGTTTCTTTGATGGGACTTTCAGGACACCGTGCTGCGTGATGCACCATGGACTTGTTCGCCAGGGGCCACACCACCGGAGGAAAAGCAAGAACAGAAAAGGAAAAAGAAAAAGAAAAGCTGCAGCTCACTATTGAAATGATGACGTATGTAGGTGCGAGAGTACGGAGGACGGAGCGGATGGCGAACAGCCGGGAAATACGGACAAAGGCAAACGCCAAGTTAACCCCGGAATTCCGGGGTCCGTAATCGTATCTTGCGTGCTTTCGCCCCCCGTATTCCTGGGTACAAGGATTACGGAGCCCTTGGAAGCAGGACGGCAAGATGGCAAGATCTTGCTGGGGACTGAGCAAAAAGAGCCGCCCCAGTATTTGATCCTTGGCAGGACCGAGTGAGGAGGGAGAGGGGCAGTAAGCTACTCCGTGTCGAAGTATCTTTTTCTCTTCTGCGATCTTGCTGCGGCGGCCCCCCTGCTGCACAGTCAAACTTAAAGTATTTGTACAGTAATAAGAGCGCGCGGTTTAGTAACCAGACACCAACGAGCTTCGTGTTGGATATACCGCCGGTGAACAGATGTCATTGTCGGCAGGTGATTTCTAATTTTCCCTCAGATCAAGCATTCTGCTCTACCATCGTAGATAACGGCTATTTATTGCCGCCGCTTTTTGCGTCGCATTCGCATCAAGGTTACAACGTGAGCCGTTGACGTGACCAGCTGACAGCCCACGTTGCTCAAGCTGCGTGTCGCCCCTTCATGCTTGATTGCGCCCCCCAATATCATCATCAATCGCGACATTTCTAATCCCAAAAGCAAGTCATCGCATTTTTGCCCATTTGCCATGGCAGCTACCAATGGCATTCAGTATTGCACTGTATCCAAAAAGACGGCAACCACCATTTTCCCGCCACTTGTGTAAACGGCGGTATAGCACCGGTCACGAGCCGCACGTAAAACAAGCGGTCTATCTCGACGACCAAACTGCAATGGACACCCTTTTGTAGATGGATGGCCCGACAACGTCCGCACCACGGGAGACTATGGGACTCGTGGCGCATCATCTTATAAGCCACAGCGGGAAAAAAAGCGGTTTTGCATAGGCAAGGGAGATATTTTGCTTCTTCACCGTTGTAAATGCATGAAGCTTGGTTTTTGGAGGGCAGCCGAGAGACTACTTGCAGATGTCCGCGCACGGTGGCCAATGGTTGGCGGATGGTGGGTGGTGGCAGATCAGTCGGAGCGATCTCCGGTGCATGAGATGCTGCTTTATCGTACATTTGATGTACATATGAATATGTGATGCCGGTCTCCTTTGCTTGGCTTGGCCCGCGTCTCAACAGACCAACAAATGGGGGGACTAAGTGTCGATGCTATTGGCACTGCAGTTATCCAGTTCACATGGCTAGGCGCCTCCGCATGGCATGTCGGTCTGTAGTACAAAGAGCCTCACCAAGGCTCATTCATCACTTTGCTCCCTCCTTTTGTATCGCCAAACTCTTGGATATCTAGCGCTTTTCCAAGCGTGAACTGCCCGTCAAAACCCGGCGGTTGCAGCGGTCTATCCAACCCACGGAAATCCGTCGTCAAACTTACCCATACTTTTGATCCTGCTCTTTTATCGCCATCTTCCCTCTCACCCTGGTACTCGGCCGTTTATTTGAGGGTCTTTTCGGGCCTTGCCTCATCTTGTGACCCCACAAAATGTGTCCCGCGCCATGCTCACCCACCCTCCAATGCTTCGCAGGGTCTACCGTAGACTACGTCATTTCGACCAATAAGCACGCAAAGGAGTGGCTCCTCTCAGCCAGGACTCACAATTCAAACGCTCAAGGTGGTGATGATCTCCCGCTCCACCGCAAGCTGAGCTCTGAAAATGGCTCCCAACGACATTGAAAAGCAACCCTGTGGCAAAATACCTTCTGGCTACTTGTGGAAGTCGGGGATAGATAGGTACACAGTACGGAGCAGTAGGGACTCAAAGTGCGGAGAAATCATAAAGTTGGCAACACCGTGGCTTATGGCGAAAGTGGACAACAAAAAAAAAGGAAAGAGGAAGGGCCGACCAAGTGTCCCATCGGTGTTTCTTGGCGGTTGCCCATGCTTTTCCTTCTTTGCCTACCATACATCCACGGGACGCCAATTACGATGGCGCACTGTGATGTGCTGCAGTTCGGAGTATCGCGCGGGGTGACGCTGCTACACCGACCGGATGGCAGTTATGGTATAGACATGCCAAGGCTGATGAAAGATAATAGTGTCTCTTTGCCTTCTACTCATCCTGACAATATTGCGACGTTATGTGCTTGTAATTTGGCAGCTATTTCCCGTGCTATCGACTCCAGCCATGCAGGCTGACATACGGAGAGTCAGCGATCGGCCGTTCTCGACAGCGCTTGGAGGCTGACGGGTTCGTTTTACGACGGCTCCCCCACTCTGGACACTTCAATGCCACTATGTAACTGCAAGTACGCGGCTCCTCCAATGGCGCCGCCAGTATGTGAGCTGACGGCAGCAGCCGCGCAGATACCTGCGGTGGCACAGCCGTTTGACGCGTCTGCGAGAGAGAGAGAGGGTGACTTGTTGTTCCAGATGCCAGTAGTTTGTAGAGTCCCGCCCGTTTTGTACTGCGCTTCAGGTTATTTGCCGTCTGGACCGCTCTATTGGCGAAACGAAACGAAGCGTCGGCATGGCGTGGAAGTTGAGAGCTGAGGGCGAGATGGCTCTTGACCGGCAAGTCCGACAGTATTCCAATAATGAGGATGCCGCCGATGAATCCAGACCAGACATTGCTCCAGAGTGATGATTTGTCGTGGTGAGTCGAGAGGGCAAGGCCGGCCGGCCACATTCTCTCCGTTGTAACGTTGGGCGCAAATACGTTCACCCGGCAGGCATAGCTGTCGAAGCGAAACGAAGTTATTCGAGCAGTTTTGGTAAAGGGAATAGTCAACTAACTAGCTAGCTGGCCGTTGATTTTTCATCCAACTTCCCTACCTGGCATGCCGTAGAAGACGGTGTCGAACTCCCAAGCACAGACAAGCTTGCGGTCGAAAATGGCCTCAGCTGCCGGTTTGAGCTGAATGGCGTCGCGCCAAGAAATGCCACCTCTCCGTTGTGGCATTTCCACCACACCACTGCTCGAACCCAACTGATACATACAGTACATCCGGTCGTCGCCCCGCCAAACGGTCCGTAAAGCTGTTTGCTGAGTGAGATTGAAGTCGTAGACCATCGAAGGTACTGTGGATAGGCAGATGCGGATGCGGATGCGGATGCGGATGCGGGGGATGGCTCCATTCAGGCGAGCAAAAGGCGTGTGTACAGAGTGCAGTGCAAGACATGCCTAATGAACGCGCCTGTCTCTAAATTCGGAACAGCAAGTCTTCCACAGCCAAGAAATGCAGGTAAATGGCACGCCACGAGGGCCGATGGTCCTACAGCCCTACAGACCGTCTTAAATAAATAAAGCGGCGGCGGAAATAACTAGTCGTCGGCTGTGTATAATTTGGCCCGCCAATTGGTGCGGTTACGCCAATGTACTCCGTAAACCAACCAACGAATGCGCACACACTGGAGCCTGGCTTAGGCATGTATCTACCTTTTGGAGGGGTTGTACAACGTCGCAAGTAAGTAGTTGACGTTGTACGGGGACCGCCCTTCTGGTCCGAGTGTGCAAAAAGACGACATATGCTCCCTTTGGTTGGCGGCCGCCTTTTCCTTCTCTCTCTCTCTCTCTCTCTCTCGCCCTTTGTGCACAGGTGCGTTGCCATGGCCGGATACATCTGCTGCCTCACGTTGGATGCCTACCATGCTGCGGTGTTTGCCTGTCCGTCTATGCGGCGGGCATGTGTGCAGTCGCACAACAGACAGCTTTGGCCAGCCCCTGCCACGACTATGCATTTGCGATAGCCTTTGCGATACCCTCACGTCTGCCTCGTAGGCAGCCACCCTGACTGCGGTTCATGCGGCCCGTTCATTGGCAGCAGTGCACTGTGTGTCGGGGCTGCACAGTGTGTTAAGTTGGAAGTGCTTTTGTGCGTTTATGCTTATTGTACTCCGTAGATTCGGTGGCGATGAGAATCTGTTGTCCGATTGATCGCCCAACATGTACGGAGTACCGTGCAGCACTGCGCGAAGCCCACGCCAAAGAAAGTAGATATTCTCCATTATATATCCCAATCCGGCCGGCGAGAGGTACAAGGCCCCCAAGTACTGCCCGCCCGTTCGCGTCTTGTCGCCCAACACTGTGAACCCCAGCAGTTAGCCGACGCAGCCTCAGCAGCCCCAGTGACAGGTCGCCCCCTCCATGTCCGTTAGAGGCAAATCCGGCCACTGGGGCAAGGTGGTCCCCTCCATCTTGGCCACAAGGCAGCGCCCCGCCAAGCCTCCTGCCCGGATCGACGTAATCTTTACTCTGGGGCATCATCATGAGCCCCAAAATGGGCACCAGGCAGGGCAAGCATGTGTGTGCAGGCGCTTGAAGTGTACGGAGTATTGTACGAGTATGGAGTCCTACAGTCGTCTTTCGCCGCCTGCCTTGTGACGAAGACATGGATTGCAGACATGGATAATGAGACCAGGTGCCTTTTTTGCCTCACTTAACTGCCTTGTCAGCCATCTCTGCCATCCGGCTTTTTTCTTTATTTCAGGCGAACACCCGCCCCTTCCCCCGGATTGTTGAATCCTTCAGATCTACGGAACTTGCACTTACATCCAACCGCGTATCGTCTCTCCTTCTCCTCCGCGAGATAGGATCCGTTCTCTGGGCTCACTCTCGCTCGGAAACAACTCAAGCTGAAAGAGATAAAAAAGATCAGGGCCCCCCTTGTCTCAGCCGGAACTTATTCTTATCTGACACACAAACCACCTCCATATCGTGCAAACCACTCATATTGCAGTCGGAATCTCGCCCCGGCGCATTTTCGAGCTCTCCCAACATCGCAGCACAGGCGTATGAGTCGCAAGCACACAACCTCTCACCGTTCCTCGGACTTGCTTTCGCGTCCCTTCACCACACACACACGACACGGGCGCCGCCACCCAAAGCGCACCCACATTTCCTGTATCTGCACGGAGTAACTATTGTATTTGGCAACAGAGCTGTCAAAAAAGGGGACCAGCCCAGCCTTGACTCAAGTCTCGACACGGCGCCCGCGCTCTGACACACCTCTTTCTCACTTGGCCGATTCATTCTGCCCGTTCTCTTCGTCGCCATTTCGCATCCATCGCCCTTTTCCGGCATCGTCCCGGCACCACCGACCCTGCATTGACCCGAACTTGACCGACGCGGCCGCTATTGTTGTATCTTTGCATCCTGCCGGCAGGCGACAGCAGAGAATAGATATATATATTTGACTCGTTTTGGTCATTGCACGTCTTCTTTATTTTTTTATTATTTTTTAATTTCTGCGCTGTTTCCGAAACACACCGCCATTGGCAGGAGAACAGAGAGCCGCGTTGCATGAAAACAGGACACGCGGTCTGGACTGCGTTTTATTGATCAATCCATCCAGCCCGACGACGCTTTTGGGTCATTATCTCTATTTCAGCTGCGTTCCAGAACCTCCACTCCTCGGTGGTACTTGGTGCGCGCACATACTCCGGTACTGTACGGAGCACCTACGGAGTACTACTGTACATTTGTTCGCCCCTTCTCCACTCTTTTTCGACAACTTTCCACATTTCCGACAAGCTGGCCTTGGGGTGTTGTTTACTCTGGCCCCACCACGCCCGCGAACCATTATCCCCCATCCACCCCCCCCTTCCACGGTATAACAAGGCAATCTGTCCCAATTGTCAGATCCCAACTCTCAAACCCCATATCTTCTTCCCCTTTTTTTCTTCTTCTACAAAAGAGAAGATTACTCTCAAATCGCGCTGGCGCTCCCTATAAAGTCAGAAAGGTCTGGTAGGGCGCCCTTGAAGAAGGAAACTACGCAGCCTTCAACAGCTGCAAAACCAACTACGACGCCAAAGTCATCCCCGAAACCGGCGACATCCACCACCACCACCACCAACACCACCACCACCAACACCACCACCACCAAAATGTCTCCCAAATCAGAAACGACGTACTACTTGGTACCCAATTTACGCGCCTTGGACACATCCGCGCGGGAAGTCGACCGTGACTCCCATACCTGGGTGCAGCCAATTGACATCGACGATGAAGATCTGATGTTTGGCGGCAAGTCACTGAGTACGTGGTACGAGGAGGACAGGAGGCGATTGAGCAGCGGTGGGAGCGATGATGGGCGCAATGAGCATAGCCAGGATGAGGAGAGGAGGGGCCGTGAACGCGTGAGGCGACATCACGGCGCTTCCAAGAGCCATCGGAAGTGATTGGCCTTTTTTGAAACAAATGGGTCAAAATTTTGCTTATCTGTGGCCTCTCTTTTCTTTACTTGCCCCTTTCTGAGTGTAATGGATATTTTATCGCTCAGGCAGGTGGAGAACTGCATCATCATGACCATCAAGCCCCATCGCGTTCGTCCCACGCACAGTTCTTACCATATCGTGGGTTCGCAATCGCACCCCCCACGACTGATACGACGATACACCGACCTCCGCATCTCATTATAGACTGGTTATGCGCCAAGACGCATCCACAGCATACTCACTCATCGCCCATGCATCAATTCTCAACTACCGTCATCTATCGCCATCAAATCCACCCAATGCACCCCGCACTCCATATATTCCCCCATAGAAGTGGAGGCACTCACTCTGGCGTTCAGGCGGCTGTTTCATCTCAACATATTTCGGTGTCCCGTGACATAGGGGACTACTACATCATTTTTGGGCGGCTTATGCTGATATCACGTTTGCTTGTTTGCTTGTTTGCTTGTTTTGCTCGGTTTCGGTTTTTCATTGCTGCAAAGACCAGTTTGTCATGCGCTACGACGCGCCGGGAGGACACTTAGATACAGACTTTCGTAACGATTCGACTTTTGGTTAGGGTCGCTACCTAACCACTGAATGGCAGAAATACCATAACTTTTTTCTTCATAACTCCATATATATTCGCCTCCGTGTCATTGGTCCCGTGATGATGTTTGAATGTTTGCTCTCCCACTCCATCTGGACGATGGACTCACGTGAGTCGCGCAAATCATTCACATGTCGACCCGTCCTACGTAGAACGTAACAGCCCCCGCCCCCCTTTCCATGACGGCTGGTAGACGCCACAGTTGTTTTGGTTTGAATCATGAAGTGATGTTCTGTTTTTGATACTTGGCCGAGACGGGTCAACCTTCCGAGCCCGTCTGCCACGTGCGAAGGCGAAGCAGATTATAAAACGTTCCCGCTGTTCTTTTCTTTTCTTTTCTCCCCCCTTTTTCCTTCCGCAGAAACAATTTGAATTTGAATTTGACTTTGACTTTGAATTTTTGGGTTTGCCCACCGGTAGTATTAGTCGGATTAGTGAGGATGAGTCGTGCGTGGTATTAAAGTTCCCGCGGCGTGGGCACAATCCCTCGTGATAGGCTGGAATTTCTCCTATTGTCCACGAACAACGTGGTGCACGCATCGGGGTGGCACGTCACGGCATGGAATGGATGGGGCGGAGGCGCGGAGCCTGACAAGGCATGGGCGCATTCCCCCCACACACCTGGGCAGTGTGCGTTGACAGAACGACACGCGACAGGGTCCGGGGGGAAAATCCAGGCGCGGGCCCGGTCGGGTGTTCCGATGAGATTGGCCGCCCCGTGGGAAGGGGGGGCAGGTTGATGAGCTGTCCTCCGTGCATGGCTGGTATTATAGTTAGTTTCGGCGCAGCTGTGAATTGCCGGTGTCGATGATTCGTGGCGGACTTGGTTGGGCTGGCATGCGTGGCTGGGATTGGGCTGCTTGCTGCTTTGCAATATGAGGCTGACGTGACGGGGCGATGAGGATGGGATGAAGTACCGCTGCGGGTGCCGGTTTCATGTATGTACTCCGTACAAATGGGTGCTAGTTATGGATTCTGTCGTACTGTACAGACATGGCATGGCATGGCATGGGCTGGGCTGGGCTGGGCTGTCGCGGTGCTCCGTACTCCGTAGATTGAACAGCTTTCACACATGTACGGAGTACGGAGTACTAGTATGAATTGTCGTGCTGGGCTATCATATCACAAAAGCGTGGCGCAACAACCAACGCATAAAAGCCAGCGGACCGCAGTAAAAACATGATTTTGTGTCGTTTCTACCCAACCCCGTCCCGTCCCCACGGGGCACGCTGGCCAAGAATCCAGGCGGCTCAGCTGATGTGAAGCGAGTTGCCATGGGCATGATGAAAACCAAGAGGGTAGAGCGTGAAGTCGGCTCTGCGGGCGCATGCCTTCGAAACCTAGTTTCGGCCGGCAGGAAGGCATCGTAGCTGCGGCCTCTCTCTGCGGCACGTTGTCGCCGACGTCGTAAACGGCGATGCTGAGTCACGCACGCGGCGGCCCCGAGCAGGGGATTCGCATTCGCACTTGATATGAACCGACAATGCATACGTAATAGTGTCGGTGTTTGCCCAGATTGTAGTTTTGCTTCAGTTCGACCCGTAGTTGGCCTTGAGGCATCGCTGCATAGTCTACGGAGTATTATTATTGCTATTATTATCCTGTGCGGTGGCTGAACCGGTCCGGTCTGCGGGTGGCCATCCACTGCATACTCGATGTCCCCATCTTGGCTGCTACCATTTGACCATCTACTTTCTACAGGCCACAGCTCTTGCCGCGGGGGGACGATGACCCTAACTGTGTGAAACCGCTGGAAACGGAGCATCATCACAGGTCAGCTCTGCGGAATTGCCTACCGACGACAAGCAGACCCTAGCTAGGATGACTTTGCGAGCTACGATTGATTGCGGCTATTTTGTCGATCCCGATGATGAATGCGAGGTTGAGGTCGAAGCTGAGCCACGTAAGCGGTATGCAGAAGGGCTGTAAGACCCCTCGTTTAAAGGTCTTATGGCAATCTACGAAGCGTAAACATTAGATTGATATGGTCTATCTATATACAGCGATGCATACTTCTCATGAGTGAAGTGTTTTAGACTCTTTGTGACTCTGTTCTGGAGATCTCTAAACTGTACTTAGGAGACTAGCAAGAAGTCTGGACTCTCGTTCAACGTGTAGAGAGCTGATTAATAACATAGATGAGCTCGTGTTAGGTTAGATATTGCATTTAATTAGCAGACTAGACAATCTCGCAGCAAAACAAGGAGAATTTGAGGGATAGCTCAAAAGCACCAATACTGCTAGCCTCTGTATCTACCAGGGCTATGATTACACTCGCGACCTTCCACAAGCGATGCAAGCGCTTGTTGGTTGGCTGAGTGCTTCGGGTGTCTGGCGTACAGACCCTAAAATTGTTCCACGAGAGCGCTGTTAACCTGGTACCTTGCTGAGGTATGCAGCGACGGGCTTTCTCCTTCTTCTTGCTCACATCGCCGTTTTATTATCTTCATTTTTATTTTCTTTAACCTCAGGGGCAAAATTCCACCATCCTGCTGATATGCCATTTTCCTAGAATATGACGCTGAACTCCTGTATAACTGTGATTTAAATGGTCCTCACCGGTGTTGCTGTATGTAGTCTTGAGTCCTGTCTGATGTTCTCCATGTCTCATAATATGTGTCTCTCTATCCTATAACTCTTAGTGGTAACTGCCGCTCTCGTACTAGAGCGCGAATAGTTCTGAATCGTCTCTCATATCTCCCCGCTAGATCTTCCCAAGTCACGCCCCTGAAGTCAGGAATATGTTCTTCAAGAATCTCGCGCATCGTCTCTTTCAACTTGGCCGTTGGAGCGACCACCCAGGCAAGACAGAGGGCGTTGGGTAAGCGTGCCGTACCCAGGGGCTTGAACCGATCCAGCCGTGCTGAAGTTTCCATAATCTCACTGATCAACTTCAAAGCTTCCTTTGCCAAGGTTTTGCGGCTTGGATCCAGCATTTGCAACGTCGTGTTCAGCACGAGTGACATGGAAAGGAGTTCGACATTGCCAGTATCGCAGAGAATATACTGCAAAGAAACTTCTTGAGCACCTGTCATGTTGGCGGCGCCATATAGCTGCTTAGCGATGGTAATGAGCCGTGGGGATTCGTAATACATGTCTTTATAGGTTGCTGCTATTGCGCCGTGATAGAGCACAGGGTCGTGGAGTTGCGCCGGCAGCGGGATGAGATTCTCCCAGCGGAGACTGTAGAATTCCGTGGTGAAGCCTGCAGGGTCAGCGGCTACAGGCCCAAAGCGGCGCTTTTGTCTATCAACTAGGCGTTGATCTATCTTGATGGTGGGGTCCATGATGCACTCGCCAATCTTCGTAACATGTCAGTATGGTCAGGAGTATTGGACGAGGTAAAAAAGGGAGCCAAAAAAGGGGGGAAGAAGAACAAAAAAATGCAGGGAGCAATTCACATACCACAAGAGACCAAGCAATCGTGATCCCCTGCTTCTCAAAATCCGTCTTGAGCTCTACATTTGGCATCCTAACGAGCAAGTAGAGCAGTCCACGGACATGAACTTCGTACTCCGCTCTTTGGCCGCCGATCAAGTTCTACCAGCCAGCACATTAGCTACTGCTCCAAAGTCCGCAGGGACAGAAACCAAAAAAAGTAGAAGAACTTACATGAGATAGACACAAGAGGCCAATAGCACATATAATATTGATATAATGTGACACGGTTGACGCCGATGCAACATCTCCCCTCAAGACTTGCAAAGCCTTGCCATAGTCCATGTAGGCCTGCAATGACGGCGCCCCTGTGTAGTAGGTGGACGTACTGCTCGTCAAGACCTTTGAGGCTGCGGTAAGTGCTAGGCTATGTTCCATCCTCCTGGGAACTTCCCCAAAGAAGCTGCCAAACGACAGAATACTGTACCCAGGGTCCGTGACGCTGAGAACGGAAACAAGACGACTGCCAATTCGTGATACTTCATTGCACGGCGGCCTTGACACCCTGACGGCTTGGCCATTCTGGCTCCATGCATCCCGCTTGAAGGACCCAGAATTGGTGTTGGAAGGCAGCGCATAGCGAAATGTGTATCTCTTCTCCCCAGAGCCGAGGCATTGGATTCCAAGACGCTCACATCGGGAACAGACGGGCTGCTTTTCGTCGCACTTGAAGATGTCAACGAAGATTCTCTCCGAATCTCAAAGGGAAATGGAAGATGGAGCTCCCGTACCTTCTTCTTCCGTTTCCGACATGCTTCGCAGCTCCTTTTAGATGCGCCAGGCATGGTTAGTTCTGCGTGTCAGCATGGGGGACGGCAATGACAGCTCCACCTCGAGCAGTCGATCCAGGCTGACGCTACCAAAGGTCGGACAATATTGAGTGGGCATGTACCGAGGCGTGTACCGAGGCATGTACCGAGATTGCATGCGGGCTAGCTACTTCATGTTTATCAAAAGCGGTACGGAGTTTTGATACGCAATATAGCCTTTGACGTTGCATATATGTGAAGTGTACGGAGTACGCAGTAATGTCGTCGGGCGGATGCAGGACGGCACGTCGACAGAATTAGCGGTTGCTGTGGCTCCTCACGTGCAGGACTGGTCGTGGCTAGTTACGTCCGCCACGCGATGTGACCTTATCTGTCGTCTCTGTCCAGTCCGCATGTCACCGCAAAGTTATCGCAAGGCGGCCAATAACGCAAACTTAAGCTGGGGCTTTGGACGATACCCAATGTGCCAATGAGAGTGAGAGTGAGCTCGTTCCCATTTGGGCAACTTTAATTCTGCCACTCAACTGAGCCTCGATCATTGTTTACATCAGCCGGCAACTAATTACGCAGCATTATACTCGCTGTGTATTGAGTAATCTATACTAGCTCTTGCTGAAACCCTATTAGTCCTGTTAAAGTTGCTCCTCGCATTGTTTAGAGTTTACTCGTGATCTTTATCGCTCCCAGAGTTTAGATGTTATTCACGCAGCAGCCACTAATGCGGTCGACATACTTATATGCGACTTCATACATGTAATCTATCTGCATTAAGCTCTATCTGAACACAAATAGGGGAATTTTAGCCTTGGTTTACTGTGCTTCCAAAGCATACCACATGGTCGTAGTAAATTCTTTCCTTAAAAACTCTATTCTCAGGGCGTATTAATACCAAATGCTTCCGCTGTCTCCTGTTCTTTTCTTCTTATTTCCCTATTATTTTCATTGGCAGACAGCCAGGCAAGGACACAACTCTGTCTACTACTGTCTTGGCAAGCATCTTCTCCAAAATTGGCTTGCTTCTCGAAGCCAGTCCGCTCCTCAGCTTCACAAGCCAACCACAACGACTTCTTCCATTTAAGGCTACCTACACACCTTCAAAGGTCATCAACCTTGTACAAACAATGAAGTTCACTCAAGCTCTCGCGGTTGCCTCTGCCGCCTCTGTGGGCATCGCTGCTCCTATCACGGAGCATCGCGAACAGCATCGCAAACAAGAGCCAGCTGCTGGACCCATGGGTTCTACCGTTTCCGCTCCGCTCCCCCCCTCATCCGCAGCTACATCCATTACTTTTCTCACTGATGAGGTTGTATTTTCTTCACCTAAATACCTACCAAAGGGTAACGACAGCTACACAACCAAATCGGCCAACGTCTCATCTGGGCATGGCAAGCTTGAGGCTCGTGATGCAAATTTCGCCTCCCCTTGGACCTCATCAAAGAGCCGCTTTTTCAACCAAACCGAAACCAGGTTAACCATGAAAGATAAGCATTGGTACCTTTCCGGTATGTCCGGATATGGGAACTTTGTTCGCCTCAATGTGAGCGGTTTGCCCTTTATAACCCACGGTCATCCCGAACGCCACGATCTCCACGCCAGGGATGCCATGAAATCATCAAACAAAAGCACCAAGAGCTATCCGGAACAGCGGCCCAACGCAAGTAACGTATCTTCTGTGGCCCACGAACATCCTGGACACCACGATCTTGAGACCCCGGGTGACAAGGAAGCCTCAGGCAAAAGTGCCAAGGACTTTTGGGCAGAGTATTTCAACCCGATCCTACGCGTCAAAGAAAGCATACGCTACTCCAACGAAAGACATGGCAAGCATGACAACCATGGCAATCATAGCAAGCGCGATATTCCGGTTACACGACCCTTTATACCAGAGCATCGTCTCCCAACTCACACCCGCGACAGACCTATTCACTTTCTTGAAGCTCGAGGCTCCAATATCACCGTCATGAAGCACCCCGAGCTCATAAATGAGGTTTTCGACGCTCCAGGAAAATTCATCTCACCCGCAGAGCTCCAAAAAGCATACTCCAATTTGATCTCTGGGGCGCATTATTCACCACTTCCCTCCTTCCGTCCTAGGTACACTGAAGAGGGACTCCCGCTCTTCAATCATACCATCACAGTTCAGTGCATCCTGAATAATCGTTGGGAACGGCCGCTCTGCAGTTATGCGGACTATGATCGTGATAGTAACAAGACTGAAAAGGGCATCTTCAGTATTCCATTAGTTCTGCCGCCCGTCTAGCCAATTGCCCCAGCCAACTGTTCCATCTGGAAAGACGTTCAATAGCCATCAAAGGATGCCTGAAGCGGGCGAAGGGTGAGTGTCATGCCAAGGCCAAATTGCGAGTCAAAAATGATGGGCGTGAAAATATTACTTTCCCCTAATATATAAGGGTCATAAATGAACACGAGAGGTAGCCCTTGGCTACTCCATTTTTGTGCAAGATAGTTGGATGACATGGGTTCAATTTGTTGTTATTTAGTCGAATTTTTTGGAAGTTTTTGGAATTTTTGAATGCTGGGGCTTCTTTAATCCATGCCAAGTTGCTCCGTACCTTCTTTTAGCTTAGTGTCATCTTAGTATACAGTCGTTTCCGGTATTTTCTGTGCTATGACTGTGACTTACTACGTTCTCATCAATCGTTAGTTCCTCCTGGATGTGTCCCAAGACGTGAAAATCACACATACTCCATTCCATAAATTCAACCCATTTCGATTATAGTCCTCATGCAATGGAAATGATTCGCCGCCCACGCAATGGATCATCCCCATGCTGCTTCTCGTTGGCCTTGGATCGGTAATCGAACTACACTACGGAGTACTCTTAGCGTACAGAAATACCAGCCAGTTTTACTACTAGGTACGGAGTACTTACGGAGTACCAAACATTGCTACGGTACCAAACGCTGCCCGCTGCCAAATCCCTCACTAATTTGTCTTTGTCAACTAAATTAATTATTTCCAGCACACAGAAGCGCACCGCGCCTCATTTGCAAGTTATGAACTTCATGGCCCATTTACAATACAACAGGTGCGTTCATGCTGATGCCAAGAACGACGGCCAATTGGCATGGTGGACCTCGACGTCATCAAGTTGGAGCAGCATCTTGGCATTCTAAGTACCCGTTGATTGCGTTCACATAACTACAGTAACTCAAGCTGTTTTCTGAATTAAAGCCTGTCAAATAATATCTTCTACTTTAATACACAAGATTAACGCACGCCTTCTCTCGCCGAGCGTCCCTAAGCATCGTCGATCCACAACACATACTCAATTAACCACCTCTCACACAGAAGCTTGCCGAAATCGAAAATCACCATCCACCCAACATGATCATCCCGCAAATCAACCAAGTAGGCGACCCTGATTCTTCTCCCCAGAATTCGAATAATAACCTTCCCCCAGCCCCATATATATGATCGCGCCAGCGCAGGCTCCGCCGGTGGAGGCATCGCGGTCGGTGGAGTCGCAGCCAAAAACTCAGGTGGTTCCGAACAAAGCACCAAATTCATCATTGGCTTCTGTGTCGCCATACCTTGCACACTCATCATCGTCGGCCTGTATTTTTACTTCCGTCGTCGTCGGAACAAGAAGCTCGACAAGACGGGGGCTCAAAAGAATGGCCAACAGGGTCGTTCGAGGAATAGCGCTTGGGGTAAGAAGAACCGGAAGAAAGGTAATAAGAAGTCAATATGGAGACTGCCTGAGACATTAAGGCCCACGGAGCCTCCGGCTGCTTATAAGAGGGAGAAAGAGCTTCTGCCAAGCTCGTTGTGATGAACCCAGAACATGTGTCGAGTATAAGCAGCGGGACAGTGGAGGTGGTTTGCACACGATTCTACACTCGAGAGAGAGAAAGTCTTACGAATATGGATCAAACGATCTGCATCCTCTCTTGTTGTTTATTTAATTCCAGAGTCAGCGATTTCATGTAACGAAGATACCCACCGTTTTTAATCTCATTTCATAGAACGCTACTCGTTCATTGCGCCTCATACAATATATGTAGTCCAATCATCAACGTGCCGGGGACAGCCACCAACACATCAGGTAATTGCTAGAGGAAACAACAAAAAAAAAATTCCTAAACGGAATGTACATGATTTAACAATTGTTCAAAAAACATCCGTCCATCTTCACCACAGGATAGCGAAGTCTCTTTTCCGTCACGTGATCTTCGAATTCAGGGAGCCTGCTGCCCACACGTGATCTCGCGCCAATCCTCCGAAACTTACCCAAACTCCCTGGCACCATGTAATACTACGTAATTATCCAAGTCCACCCTCCAGTCAGTACATCTTGCTTAACAGAAAACCGCCATCATGCCTGGCGGTCACAAACCAATCCGCCTACCGCCTCTCAAAACCCTTCGAGTCCACAATCCTAAGAGGCAACCCGAAAATCCTTGCATTGCAATCATGTCCAGCGTCCTAGGTAAAACCACGAAATCCAGTATCCACAGCAGAGGAGAAATCAGTCTCTAATAAATATATAGCATGCTGGGCCTCAGCAGGTTACAATGCTTCCGGATGCGCCGCTATCGAAAGCCAGCTCCGAAAATGTATGGATGGACCGGCTCCTCCGCCCGCGCCAGCGAATACCATCAACTACCACCTTTCAAGGATGCAGAAGCACGTGTTGAGTCCGAGAAAGCAGAAATAAGTGGTGCTAGGTAGCCTAGAAACCATAGCAGCAGTTTAGGGGGGAAGGGGCTGCAGGCATAGAGCAGGAAAAGTTTTGGCATGGTATATTAAGAACTGAATCTTCGAAGCGCAATAATTGCATTTTTGGCGTTTAATTGTTAGGGTCGATACTTTTGTAAGAGTAGGATTCGGGGTATGAACCAAGCGAAGGTTTTCATGTACCGTTCCGATGGGTTCTGTATGATATTATGTAGACGCTCTTGGTCACCTCTTGAGCCAATTTGCCAGACGTATAAAATATGAACAAGACCGGTCTACCTTTTACGTATTAGGGTAAAATTCATCACAATAATACGAACTAGTGCATGAGTTGTGGTTTACGCAGCGGCGTAATGTCTATTCAGTTCATACAGAACTCTCATCTTTCACTTCTTCACTAATCCTCCAGCCTCTCATGCATATCAATGATTTCGCTCAGCTTCCCGTCCAACGTCTATCCAGCTTTGCAGCCAATACAAATCCAAGTCATTGTCCGTGAGGGACGGAAGTAAAACAGGTTCAAGATAAAACAGCCATCCCAAAACGAGTGTCTGGCCTTTATAATCCAGGCCACAGAAGAAGAAAAGAGGGGGGGAAATAGTGAAATCCAGGATGCGCCAGCCTCCCGTTCCATGCTCCGCAAACCTCCCAGTAGCGCCAGCAAATAATATACGTTAAAGTTGCCCATATGATGATAGGATATAGCCAGTGCTGCCTCGTATCCCTCCGCAATGCTCCTGCAGGAGATCCATTCAGCCCATTGCAAGGTGGTTGAGAGTAAATTTCAAGTCCCCTTGGTAGAGACACCTCGGCATGCTTGCTAGCATATCAACAAATCAGGTGAGTTCCCCAAATGAAAGGTACAAAAAATTGGTGTCAAACATAATGAATTAACTCCCAGTCAATATGAAGCTCTCGTGGAAATGCAAGTCGCTACAATGTCGTGTTTATATGGTAGTTGCTGTGAAAACGGAAAGACGGCTGTCTTGACTCGACTAATGAAACTTTCAGGGTCCGGGGGGATGTGGTAGTTTCGTATGGAAATATGGGAATGATCCGTTCCGGACTGTTGAGACTTTCATGTATGCCCCGTCCACCAGAATTCATGCGGTCTCTGCCGTCGGCAATCGGTGTGACGTGGCGCAGAGACCGTCGAGACAGTGAAGTTGGCACAAGGTTACTGACCTTCAACACAGAAGAGCTCAATCTCTCCGACACCACCAGAATACATATTCCGCACCCCTTCTCGCCACTCTAGAAAAGCAATCTGAATGTCGTCGTCGCTCTGAATTGTGACGAAGTCACCATCCTCGTCGCGATACCGCAGCTTCAGCATGCCCTTGCCAATACTACTTGTCATGAACCGGGCGAGCTTAGCGTCAATTCGGTCAATCAGGGACTGATAAGTGATGTTAAACGCAACCACAAGAGTAACATAGTTCCCACTGTCGCAGTTGACTCGAACCTTTAGTTGTGTCGGCATCGGCATGTCAGGGCTTTGTATGGAACTGGTTGTATTCCCAGTTCCAATCGATGGAGACACGTTGCGAGAATTAGCAGTAGCGGAATCAACTCTTAATGAACTTCCTCCCGTAGGTCCCGGGGTGTTGCCGCGCGAGTAAACTGGTTGTGAGGGGAAGTGGGACATTGTGCCTCCAAGGCTGCCAGAGTGTTGGTGCATCCTCTCGCGCTGAGCGCCGGGGCTCTGTGTGCTCGTACGGATAGGAATATCGTTGCGGGGAGAGCCAGTTTGCGACCGTGGGATGTTGCCGTCGTGTGCTGGGTGCAAGTGTTGAGGAATACCCGGTACAGCTGGGATGTTGCTTTGGCTGGGTTGGCGCTGTCGAGGGATACCATCTGGTGTGCTGTAGGATCGACTCCTTTGTTGCTGAGCAGCGGCCTGGCTGTGCGTTGCCATTGCAGGGAGAGATGGACCCCGAGCATTCCTTCCACCGCCCATATTAAGCGGGTTCGGCGAGGGTCCATCTCGAGACGGCGCCCTCGGCATATTGCCAGGAGCGTATCGTGGATCGTCCCACACGGATTGTGGTGTTCCTGATTTGGGGGGGAACTGATAGGCAGGGCCAGGGAAGACGCCGCTAGTAGTGCTCGTTCTCGAGGAGGCTGGAGATTCGGCAACTGGTGAGAAGTAGCTGTCACCTCCCCTCGATCCCGGTGATTGGGCACCGCTGCTCTGTGTTTGTAAACTGAGGGATGCGGGTGGTGCGGGCAATGGAAATCGTGGCGGCGGTGCTCTGGCAATGCCTGCTAGTGATTGTGAGCTCTCTCCCGTTATAGATCGTTGTCTCAAGCTGCCACTTGAAGATGTTCGGGGTACAGCTGACCCCGTGGATTGAGGGTATGTGGAGAATAGAGCTGGAGCAGTTGCTGGTCCATAGTCTTCGTCGTCCTCGTCCTGTTGCAGGTATGGATTTTCGAGCCCTCCAGCATGATCTCTCGTCCAAGCAAAGTCGTTTGAGATTGATTCTTGGCTCGTGGAAAGTCGAGGTGCATTCACTTTCCGTTGTGACTCCAATCCGACAGCCCATTTCCTCATCATCTCCTCGTTAAGGAATTTAATCGTGAAATTCTCGACACCAGGGTCACCCTTCCACCAAATTTGAACGCTGTGCGAGCCTGTTTTCAGTCAGACACAAAATGCGACTGATCACGCATGCCGGAGTTCCGGTAGGTAGGAGGTTCAACTTACCAGGCTTTGACAGGGACACGATATCAGTCACGTTAGTCATGAAAATCCTACCCTTCAGCTGGAGCTTGCCGTTCTTATTCCTTATCTTTGGACCCGATGATCTCGTCTTATCTTTCTTGCCAGAAGCTTCCTTGCAGCAAAGTAAAATGCACTCAAACAGGTAAATTTCGTACTAAAAAAAACTTGTCAGCTATCAGTTGCCGAAAGAACGGCTTCGACCGTACTGTGCCCGTTTCGGAGCCACATTTGTGTTGACCTACCTCTTTTTCCTGGTCACTCTTTCCAGTAATGACACCATACACCCCATGAAGGAGCAGCTTTCCAAAAGACTCCACCTTATGGGACTTCCAGTCATCTACTCTGGTAATCAGCTCTTCAAGAGCCTCATCTAGAAGATCACGGTTCACGGCTTCGTTAGCCTTGGTCAAAACCCGTGCAGCAGCCTCGCTACCTGTACAAAGGTCATCCTTGACCTCAGAGTCCTCAGACTTCTTGTCTAAATCTTTCAACAGTAGTGGATACTTGACCAGTCGCTGCATGGGCTTGAGCAAGAATCCGTCCAAGGTGTTAAAGTCGGCAGCAACAGGATGCCCTGATTGTTGGATTTTGTCGAACACTATGTTGGCGATATGGGCGGCCTTGCGTTGATTTGCGATGAATGGTTGGTAGATATCGAAGGCATCTTCGTAGAAGCAGAATGGAGCGCCCCATCGTTGAATCGCCTTGGGCATTGAATTAGTCGTTTCGACCCGGATGAGAAATCGTCGCTGGAAGTCAAGAATCGCATTGATGTTGAGAAATATCTGATGTACAACATCGCCAGGAATAAGTCCCTTTTGCTCCAAGGTTTTTTTCAAGTCGTGCAAATTCTCCAGATCTTGCACATACTTCCGCTCGGTATCGACCAATTCTTTCACAATGTGATCTCGGTAACTCATTTGCGACCCTGCAGTTGATGCAATTGGTTCATCTTCAGGATATGGCTGAAGCTTAAGTAGCAGTCCACGATGCTCAGCCAAATCAAGTACGTAGTTAACAACCTGCGTTACCTTGACGAAGCCGCTTGTGTCGTTTCCCATCAAATCCGTAATCACAAAGCTCTGTGCGGGGGGGACCTGCAACTCCTTCATGCACGCCTGTACGAATTTGAAGATGGCAATTTTGGACTTTTTCGCTTCCGACGCATTTGGATCGTCCACCCGGAGGGGCTCTGTTGGCTGTAGCGAGTTATAG
Source organism: Conoideocrella luteorostrata (assembly GCA_032433595.1). NCBI lineage: Eukaryota > Fungi > Ascomycota > Sordariomycetes > Hypocreales > Clavicipitaceae > Conoideocrella > Conoideocrella luteorostrata. The sequence goes on from JASWJB010000255.1 coordinate 34,347, forward strand.
ATTGTGAGGAGAGGGTACCCAGTACGGAAGAGGTTCCATAATGGATCGACCGGGTCCGACGCGTCTAGTTGTTCAAGAAATGGTGTGAAATCGGGCACTTGACTTAGGCGTTGTTTGAGTGAGATGCAGATCTGATAAAGCGATCGCGAAGCATCGGCTTTTTGGTTGATAATATTGGCCGTGGCCATGACAGGTCCACCATTTTGGCCCGGCACAACCGTTGCTGCGCTAGCTAGCGAACTCAGCGACGTTGACGAACCAGCATAAGCCGTCGAACCCGACAACTGGCTGCCGCGAGGCGCACTGCTCATATTTCTTGGTTGACGAATATCGTTGAAGCCGCTCTGGTTAGACTGGAAGACCGGAGCGGTATTATTTCGAATCAGGGGAGCATGGGCCATGTCCAATTACTCCATCCGTCGAAGGGGAAGATCAGAAGTTCCCAGTATGTGAACACTATTAGTGAGCAACAGAGGAGCAAGACCTTTGTATCGTCATTCGAGGGAGGGGCTGAACCTGACAACAAAATCAGAGTAAGTGGAGGGACGCTATCGCTTCGTTAACGTAGTCGTTAGGGGGTTGTCCGTGTTTGTTTAAGTCCTCCCTTCCGGTTTGGAATGGTCTCAGACGAAAAGTCAACGGCGCGTCGTGCAAGAAACAATGGTCAAGTGAGCGCTCCGGTGGATGCTGGAGAAACGCGGCTGCCCGCTGTCTTTGTATATCCCGTTGGGTCGTCCGCCACTTTAAAGAGGAAGGCAAAGCGGCGAGTTTGAGTTGCTTTTTTTGGAGGGGGTGGTGCCGACACCGACGATGTGGGTGTTGGAGGGGGAAAGCCGCTACCCTCTCAACTCAAATTATCGAAAGTGCAACCCGTGGCGAACAGCGACGTGGCGAACGATGTTTGACAGGTAAGGCAGTTAAGCCGAGCCACCTTTGTCACGAAGCAGGCGACAAGAGTCAGAGACAAGCAGCAGGCGTCAGGCGACGTCAATTCGAGGAGGTGAGCTGAGGGTGCTGCAGGCGACGACGATGCAGACGCAGGCGTAGGCGGAAGTTGGGGCAGCTCAGCACCGTTTAGGCGGTCGAAGGCAGGATCGGGGTCGACTAGAGAGGCAGAGAGGGTCGGGGCTGCTGCGTTTTCGGTAGCGCCTCCAGCCAAGTCTAGTCTGGTGGGTGGCCAGGGTGGCTAGAGTGGCTCACCCAGAAGTGGGGGCAGGTTGGTCTGTCTGGTGGTGGGTCGGTGGGATCGAGACAGGGACGAGAACTAGGAGGAGGACTGTCAAGTGCACAATACCCCGTGCGATGTACGGAGTACAATGAGTAGTGCAAAGATTAGACCGGGTCAAGGCGGCTCGCAGGTAACCAGAGCAGCCCTTCTGAACCTGTCTCTTGTTCGTTGCTAATAAAGGGGTCCAGGTGCATCAGACAAGCTGAAGGCCACCGCAGCGTTGGATGTCGACGCTGAGACAGTACGCAGCCCAGTGGAACGGGCAGAGCCTGGTCAATTGCCGAGCAGAGCCAGGAGGATGGGACAACAGATACAGGAGCGCAGAAGTACAATATTTCCATACGCGAGACTTGATCGCAACAATCATCGAGCGGCGGGAAGAGCCCTGAGACGCATGAACCAGCGCACGGCGGCTGCGAAAGTCCCACAGACATGAATGTGGATTCATTAGGCTGGGCGGTTGGGCCGGTTAGAGAGAATGGGCTACAGAGACAACCTATTGTGCCATACGTGCTGGTTGTAATATTGTAGTAAGTATATCGTACAAAGTACTGTACAGTACCGTATACTTGCTTCGTACGTTCATAGCGTATCGTGTATGCGATACCGCCCACCCCATCGAAGGCCAGATCGCGGACTTGACCAACATGCGCATGAGCATTGAGCACTTGGGCATGGAGCATGGAGACTGAGATGGGACTGTGAGCATAGCCCAGATACCAGCGCGTGCTCATGTGGCTTATTATTGTACCGACTCTATTCACAATGCTCTCAAGATTCATGCGGGTAGTCATTGATATTGACGCTGGTATGAATTATTCGTATCCTTGTTCCAAAAATGGACGTCATGCACGGTGAAGGTTAAAGTTCTAAAAAAAAAAAAGAAAGGTCAACAGCCCTCACATCGTTTTCCTTGATTCGGCGATAACGTGCAGCAGCGCCGCCGTGGCGGGAGACGTTGCGCCTTCTTTTGCGCCAGCTTTTCAAAGTCCGCGCCAAACAAAGCCGCCCCAGAACCAGTCGTTGGGTTCGGCAGGACGATAGGGTTGGGCTGGGCTGCACTACGGAGCGTTGCATCCACACCGGTTCCCTCTAGACGGTAACAGCGTCAATTTCATTCGACTCTGCAGCCCTAGCCTCTGCGCGGAAGGCTCTGGCCGGTACTTGGCTGTTCTACCATACTACAGAACCGGTGAGACTCAAGACTTGGGAAGCTTCTACTCCGTAGTTAGAGTCACTTTGCTTCGCCTTGATCCCATGGACGAAAAAGGGGACCAAGCCACCCCACCTCTCCGTCCACACAACCACGCAAACACGCGAACACCAAGAGTAGATTGCGCGCAACATTACGGAGTACTCCGTACCGAGTAGTTACTTAGCAATTGTCCGCCCCCTCCTCAACCTCCCCTGGACACTGTCATGGCGTCTCGCCTTGGAGGATGCAACGCAGGGTTGGATGACGACTGGCCATGGAATTTCAAGTGTGCTTGTTTCAACCTAGCCAAAGGTGGGTAGGCTTGCCGTGGTCGACAGCTGGCCTCAGAGAACTGATGATCACTCCAATAGCCAACCCCCTCATGGTCTCATAATTAGTTACGGAGTCAACAGTATTACTCTGTTGTTGGGGGCCGCACCGCTAGAATAGTCTTGATCTCCTTTGTCCAAATCCCGGTCGAGAAAGTGGCTTTTGAGTACTGAGTAAGTTCGGTCTGAGTGATAACCTTGGAGTCCTATCACGAAAAGTGCTACTTGCCTACTAGGGAGGTCAGTAGATCTCCGCATGCAAAATGCGAACAGTGTACAAGCTAACTCTCCTCACTGTATTGTGCAAAAACCCTTTCATGACAGGTTCGAGGGGCTCAAAGAGGGCTGCACCGATGCGTCTAGCAGAGACGTTTTGTTTCGGAGCATGTAGCCACGGTCGTACTAAGAAGCGTGAAGTGTTTCTGCCCATCATCCCATTAACATGTGCCGTCTAACAGCACGACACCTCTCATTAAGGCATGACATGCACACCATCATATCAAATGTTTGGAACGACGCTTTGGGTTTTTTTTTTTCGCCACAATCAGGCTCTGGCATTCCTTTTTGTCAATCTACTTGGGTCGTAGTACGTGCCCAACGGGGCTGAGAATACAGTTATATTGCCCACGTTCAAGTGTCTATGCCCAGGACCATGGGCGCATAAAGTCAGAGTCATCTGACACCTCATATGCGGTGTCCTGAAATGGTTTAGTCCTAATTATGGCCATCAAGAGAAGTAGCTGGCAGTGTTTTATGTATTAACCAGTGGATCGAAATAAAGCTGGGGAAGCACGGATCGGTAATGTCGACTGGTGACAACAAAAGAATAGACATCGACGACGTGAAGGAGGGGAATGCTGCGAGCGCAGGATAGCGCCAGCCAGACGATAGCTCCTTGTCACCCTCTCCCAAAAGCGGACTTAGTGGGATCCACAGTGCGGTCAGCCGGCCGGCAGTGAGAGCGAGGTGGTTGGCAGTGGCAGGTTACCGGGTTGCTCGATTATCGACTTCATGTTGCATGGAATTGTACGCGACATCTGCCGGCGACCATCGGTCTCCACGATGAATGGCAATCAGACTGTTCCGTTCTTTTGTAACATCATGCACTTGGCAATCCTGCTTCTCTGTCTAGCCAGATAACTAGTTCTGTAACGCAAGTAATCACATATTCCGGACTCCGTACTGACGGTCATGACACGCCCTGTCGTAGATCAAATACCATGACTCGGGTGAAACTTTGTTTGTACTGTACTGTAATAACAGCATACCACCTACATTTGACCCGTCAGATGCGAGTGACCCGTTTCTTCTTTGTTCTCTCAACGAAATGATCCTCAAAACCAAAGGCAAAACTACTTTGACACTTGAACTCACCACGTGCGCGCCGAAAAAGTGCAGCCACAGCGAAGAATTCGATGTTTCAACAAATGAGGCCTCCTTCTTGGCTTCACTCCTTTACCAGTAGTCATCAAAAATCACCCCATACCTTACAAGCATGTATGCTGCGCTGAGTAATTTTAATTCTTAGTAAGCATTTACGTAGCATTTCATGTTTATTAAAAGGCGTCTTGGTATGCTGCTAATGGGGGAAATAATTCGTTGATTTTGATCATTCCCCGCGACTGATGAAACACCTATGTCGCGACCCTCCAACCCTGTAGTCAGGCACAAGCAAGTCTATCGAGATAGGCGGACCGAACGGTGGCGGCATCGTAATGCGCCCAGAGAGGCGTCATTGGACGGATATTAACGCCCTCACTTTTGATTCGAAGAAACCAGGCACATAAAATAACGCGTGGGTGGCTATGCCGTTTAACCAGTTCTGCATCGGAAACAGTTGAAGCCGTTCTGTCCCCGGCACTACCTATTCGTTGGTGAAACGATTCGTGAGGCAGCAAACCTGTGTGCAAATCTTCAGATGAAGGTGAAAACTAACAGCTGGAACTCACGTACGAATTGTGAAGAATCTAGACACTAGTAGCGATTCAAAAAGAGAACGGGGATGAAAGGGCCTGCCCTCCTTCCGGGTTGAAATGGGATATATATGAGTCTACAAATGATCGAACTGGTAGAGCGTCATAGCCTACCTAATTCTCGATAACTACGCCATGTGTAAGTGAATTTGCGCATTTGCGCATGCTACGAGGCAATTCTGACCCGCCTGATGATACGTCAAGCTCATAGTTATCCTAAGCGCCAAAGAAACCAGTACAAGATGTCTACAGCATGGTTTGGGCACGACATGCACGGCTTGTGCCAGGGCATCATTTATCTATCATGGGTTGCAAGCCTGCATCGCAAACTGCGCATGGCAACGCAGGGTAAGGTCGAGTGAGGCGAGCGGTGCCGGGCTGCAGGTTGGCGGGCCGCGTCGCTCCCCGTCCCCTCCGCCACCTATGACTGCAGGCTGACGAGCCGCTTCGCAGCGCCACTGACCAGGTGGCCATCCATGCACATTGCATTGCGCATACTCAGTACTCCGTACTCCGCATGCCAATTCGCTGTTGCCCTGCTGCTCGTCTACCTGCCTGCCCGCCTTGCTGCGTTTTCGGCTCAAAGAGCTTGTCGACAGCCTCTGGTTTCTGGCAGCCCGGCATCAATATTAATGAGCGATGCTTGTACAGGCGGCAGACGTTGTCAGAGACAGCCTGGACCCGGCCGCCGGCCTACTTGAGTATTCGCCACTCCCTCGGTCTGGTTCTCAATGTTGTCTCGAAGCTGGGTCTGGCCTGCTTTACCATGCGCCCCAGTGGCAACGGACTGAGCAGGTTCTGGGGTTAGCAACGGTACGGAGCGCTCCACACCTCGTCCACGTAGGCAGACGGCAAACAGGCTGGCAGGTAGCAACCCCCACGGCCACTTACGCCAGCGAGCAGCGGCCAGATGTGAGACCAGGTGACGCTAGAGGCCGTAAACAGCCACTCATTGGTCCTTGGCCCGCTCTTGTGCTCATGGCCGCTCTCGATGTTGACCATCAGTTGGAAACTGGTCGATAGGTTGGGCACCTGGAGAAGTAAACACCACAACGCCATCACAAAACCCCTGGGCTGCCGATGCTTCGTCAAGTCCGTCTCCTTTGAGGAGGACGACTGCTCGTGCCTAACCACTCTACTCCAGAGGCAGCGACTTCGCGTCGCTCATGTGCCACAGTGTTGCACCAGACGTGCCCATAGCATTTGCGAGCATCTGGCGAGGCCGACCGTCATTCTGCCCGCAGGTTCTCGGATCAATACCAGGCAGTAATTCGACTGGCTGACGAAAATAGTACATTAGTCTTCGGTGACAAGCTGCTCTGCCACTGTGGTTCTATCACTACTGTTTATTCCCGGTCTTATGTCGTTTGGGCGCTGCCATAGTTGGACCACGACTCTATGACGAAATCAGATCAGCTCTCAACGATGGATACTTTTTCACCGGCTCATCAGCCCGACGAGGGCTACTCTGAAGACCCTTTGAATCCCCCTGTTCACCAGAGCTTGGCTGCCAGCTTGGCAACATTACGATCACCAGCTGATCTACCATCATGGCTGGCGAGCAATGCTTCGGCCCTGCCGGTATCAGTCAAGAAAGGTCAGTGCGGAAACAAACGTGATTCCATCAAGTGCTATGTTATTGCCAATGTGGCACTGTAGCTAACCTTGAATTTTCATATCAGAATTAACTTTGACTCTCCTGGATGACCTTCCTACGTCCGCCATTGCCGAAATTGTCCAACGGCTCAACCCTAGACTATATATCGATTTCGTGCAGTATTTGCCCGCTGAAATTTGCCTCAAAGTACTTGGCTACCTAGATCCTGTCTCTTTGGTTGGCGTTGCTCAGACCTGCCGGGCATGGTATGAACTGGCTCTGGACAGAAAGCTATGGGAGAGGCTGTATTACCTCGAAGGATGGAAGGCCATCACAGGTGAGATTGAGGCGTCAGAGCACAAAATCAACGCCGGCTTGAATAACTCGATTGGACATTTGCACCGAATACAGAATGCCGATGGCCAAACCAACAAAATCCGAGCCATAAACAATGACGATGAAGACATGGAAATGGATGACTTTGATCAACGCCAGAGTATGCAGGATACTGTAGGAGTGCTTGGTAACAGCATTTTCGGAACACCTGGCTCTTCATTTTCTTCAAACCTACCAGTTTTGTCTCCCGTTGGCGGCGATGTTCCCATGGACACTAGCTTCACATCGAATTCATCGGCTTTCAAGGGCAAAACTGTGGATAGGAGCTTTGGCTCGTCTGATGTCGTACGCGTTAAGCGCAAGGAGCCTGGCGGAACCCCAGAGCCGTCTTTGCCCCCAATACTGCCAACTGATAACGCAAGCATCGCAATGCGGTCAACTTTGTGGGCATGGGATGTCGGCAGCTCTAGATATCGGATTAACTGGAAGTACCTTTACAATATGCGACGGCGTCTAGAATCAAACTGGGAGCTTGGGAAATACACAACATTTCAGCTACCGCATCCCCATTATCCGGAGGAAGGACACCAGGAGTGTGTTTACACTCTACAGTTCGACGCACATTACCTGGTGAGCGGAAGTAGAGACCAGACGATGCGCATTTGGAACCTTCGTACACGCAGATTAGTCCGCCCACCTTTGATTGCGCATACCGGCTCAGTACTGTGTCTGCAATTTGATGCGACTCCTGACGAGGATATTCTTGTTTCAGGTAGCAGCGACTCCAACGTCTTTATCTGGAAATTTTCAACGGGTGAGCTCATTCAGAAAATTACAAAGGCGCATCGTGAGTCTGTCCTAAACGTTCGGTTCGACAAACGAATTCTTGTTACTTCATCCAAGGACAAGACGATAAAAATCTTCAATCGTCGACCACTTCGCTTTGGAGATCTGGGATACACAACGGGCGACATGGCCTTTAGCCCTACTAGTACAACGCTCAAGCGTTACGGGTATGAGCCGGATCTTGCCCAGGAACTGCCACTCAAGGAACCATACACCATGATAGGATGTTTGGAGGGGCACGGCGCAGCCGTCAACGCAATTCAAGTCATGGATCGGACCATTGTTTCGGTATCTGGAGATAGACATATTAAAGTTTGGGACTGGCCAGACCAGATCTGTACCCAGACGATACCTGCACACGATAAGGGCATTGCGTGCGTTGAGTTTGATGGAAGAAGAATTGTTAGTGGCAGCAGTGACTATGAGGTGTGCATCTTTGATGCCCCAACGGGATTGAAGGTTGCGCAACTTCGCGGGCATGCTCACCTAGTAAGGACTGTCCAAGCAGGATTTGGCGACCTGCCTTACAGCCAGGCTGAAGACGAAGCAGACGCCAAGAGTGTGGATGCAGAGTATTTCAAGGCGGTTCAAACCGGCGAGATCATCCAAGGTGGTGAGAGAAGGAATCGACGCGTGAGGAGAGTGAATGCGGGTAGTTCCAGACCAGCTGATGTACAAGCCTTTGGTGCAAAGGTGCCGCCAGGGGGCGGCGGGGGACGAAAGTACGGGCGCATCGTCTCTGGGTCTTATGACCAAAGCATCATTATCTGGCGACGGGATAAAGAAGGGGTTTGGAAGCCAGCCCATCATCTCCGCCAAGAAGAAGCAGCTGCCGCTGCTCAGAGACACATGGCTCTCTCGGTACCACAAGCTTTCGTGGTTCAGCCTCAGACTAACATTCCGTTACATACCTCTGGACAGCCCTCTGGCATAAGCTCGCCTAGAATGAGGACCTACGTACAGGGCGGTGCTGGCCAAGTGATCGTCGATCCTAACGGGGGCGTTCCAGGGTCTGATAGGATGTATATGCATTTGATTGACCAAGTTGTTCCGTTGGGTCCACAAGCACTTGAACAGACATTGGCAAGCTGTCCGGCTATGCTTGGTTGTCACAGTTACTTACAAACTGTTATTGAACGCGAACAATCACCATTGCTTCGCACGCAACTTCGACAAGCGATAACGGCGGCTTTGGTGGCGTTCCAAACTGGTCAATCGTCGAGACCACGCCCAGTTAGTATACTCTCCGCATCTTTGGCCGGTGCGACTGCTACTGGACCCTCCATCGCAGGCTCAAGCAGCTCAATAGGAGCAAGACCACCTGGCAGTGGTTTATCTGGCCCTCTCCTTGGGGAGACCTCAAGAGTCGCCACAGCCGATGCTGGACCATCGACGGTTTCAGCAGCACCATCTGCACCGGATGTGGCAATGTTGACATCTCCCTCACCCGCCCCAAATCCTCTTTTGACACCAGTTCCGGCAACAGCTCAGCCTGCCCAAGCAATATTAACCCACAACGCGCCGCCGCCCTCGCATCATCATCATCATCATCCACACATAGCTGCAGCCGAGAATGCCCCAGCACGCGTATTCAAGCTCCAGTTCGATGCTCGTAAAATTGTGTGCTGTAGCCAAGCACCTGTCATTGTGGGCTGGGACTTCTGTAACGGAGATGCTGAGCTTGAGGAGACTGCTCGTTTTTTTGGTACTGTCGACTAGTATCATTAATGAATACAGGATACAGATTCTGGGGATTATGTGCTTATCATAGGCATACTTCAAACTGGAATAAATTACTCACCAAGTACCGAGGAATCTATGAGTTGGGACCGTGGTAGCGGTGCAGCATTGTACCACCAAGTACTCATTTGATACATCTTGGCGAAGGGAATTAGCATATATCAACTGGCGCAATGGGGATGGTGGTTACTGGCCAAGGGTTTGGAGTGATAGGAATAACCGTTGTTTTACTTGGTCATGCATGCATTATGATGAACGCGGCTTGGTAGGAGAAGTGATTACGATGCACCTGGCGGAAAGAAAGGGCAACAAGTGATGATTCCAAAATCACGACTTGCAGATGATGGATGACGGCAGAGGCTAGATACAAACGTACATGAATGAGTATTCGAGTCTTGTACCAAATACTAATCACCAATTATGTTTAATTCGTTGCTCATATATGTGTGTATCATGTGCAGTGAAGTATTCAAAATAAAAGCGACCGCCGTTGAAACGAGTATTTATCGCCTCCCTATGCACAGTATTTGACGCAAAGCCCTTGTTCCCAATCCACGCCAGTCTCGAACGAGTGCAGTATCTCATCCGAGAACCAATGTTAACCAGCAGCCTCCTTGACCTTAGCCTCCATCCGTGGTGGCTCATCAATGAACTCGGGCGCTACCTCATCTTGAAGGAAACCGGGTACTGCCCCTCCCATCTCCATCTCCAACTCTTGCTCCATACCCAGGGCCTCCAACTCAGCATCCAGCTCGGACTCATCCACTTCATCAGGGATATCATAACTCCTCGCCAAACTATCCTGAATCTCATTTCCCACGTCCATCAAATCCGCCATCTCATCCTGCAATCTCTCAATCTTGTCGATGTCGATCTTGCCATACTGTTTCTTGAGTTCCTTATTTGTCGTCTTCATGGCATCGACTTGCGTCATGACGTTTTTTAAATTATCCTGCATACTGGATGCCTGTTCCATGTTCCATACTTGGCCTTCTAGCTTTTCTTTTTCCGCTTCGTAGGCTTTTCGCCGTTGGAGGACCTTGAGCGCCTTTTGCTTGATGGCTTGTTTGCCGGGGCCATCGCGCATTCTGCTCAGCTTTTCCTGATATGCGGATAGTTCGCCATTGAGGGCTTTGAGTTTGGTGTCGATGCTGGCAATGCGGGTGTCAATGTTGCTTATTGCGCCGTTGAGGGTGGGCTTGGGGGCGGTGGGTTTCGAGCCGAAGAGACGGTTCATGGTGACGAGGGAAAAGCGTGTTGAAAAATGGGTTGTTCTAAAGAGTTAGAAGAACCTCCTGAGTAGGAATCTGGGGTACAAAATGGGTTGGCGACGAAGGCAGCAGCCTGGGGGAAAAGTGGTAGCCTGGGAGAACGAAAGAGATGACGCTGGCTCTGTTACGGGTGAGGCGTCACGATGCTGGAGCTTCATACTGTGGAGAGACACCCCTCCACAAACAGTTTGCATTGGAAAGAGTGAGAGATGACTAAGCAGCCGAATCTATGAGCGACAAGATTATAATACCTACACTGAATAAGCTAGGATTATTATTGAACAAGTAAAAACCAAATATACATACATATATACATACATATGTATGTATGTATAATAGAACACAATAATAATTCTTTTCATTTCGTGTATTGTGTACTCCGTACGGAGTACGTTGCTAGACAAACAGCGCGCAGAGAGGCTCGTCGCATTGCGGGTCGCGAGGTGGATATTAGAGAACTATCCTTCGCCTAAAGATAGAGATACTAGCCGCAATCCCTCAGGAGAGAGTGATAAGACATGAAATCATTACAATAAGATGACGACGCATAAACTCTGCAGGACTCTAGAAAGGCCTCAAGGGTACGGAGTAACGCCACCAGCCCCACCGTCAGTTTACTGTGGCGTTGAACAAGCGAGGTTGACAACTCTAAATGCAGCACATAGACCCGCAGCTCTTGTAAGGGACTAGCGCGTTCTGCCTGGTCTGGGAGCATGTAAACAATGTCTCTGGTTTCGAGCTGCTCGTGCTCGTTTTCCCTCATACCACACATTCACGAGCTACGAACAATTCAAGAACGAATACTACAAACACAACAACTTTCGAAATCCTATGCTCTTTGCACAGGTTTCTAAACAACAAGAACAACGACTATTTGCCTTTGGCAAGAACTTTTTGCACCACGCCAACGCGGTTGCCCCATTTTCAAGATATTGTCTGAAAATCAGCAACCACGACTCGCCATGGACGCGCCTGATCCCCAGCCATGGGGACTTGGGCTTCGTACCAGGATGAAGTAAGTGCTTCATGACTTACTAACATGCTTTGAGCTTCTAGAAACTAACATGGAACGCGTTACAGAGCACCCCCACCGTCTTTCATCGTCTTCTTTCCGGCACGAGATCATCCCACCTTCCTTGACGGCAACGCTACCACTCTCGTCGGGACGCCTCAGATGAACATGTCAGTACACGGATATCTGGCCGTCGTATAGATGTATATGAAACCTTTTTTCTTACTAACATCACTCGTTCGATGCTCCAGCTCTTGGTATTGCTCCTTGGTGGCCCCTAAACCGATTTCTCGACTACCAGCATGGCATCGCGTTCCCACGGAGGCGTACCCCGGCAAAGACGGTGCACGGTCTACCCGCATTATTATGAGACGCATCTTTCACTCGGATCCACGGCTCAGAAAGAAACCTATACAGGCTCAAGCCGTTTGTGCGGAAGTGTCAGCTGCCGAAGAAGCTGCCAAATGGATCAAGGCTGACCAACTCGAACTGCCAAATGCCAAGTTACGAAAGACAATGTCTTACGAGCCTTCTGATGCACAATATGAATCTTTCGGTGCTCCTCAGTCTGTTGCTGAGATGGCAAGTCTCTACTTAGAAGCTAAGGGTATAGTTAACATTTGAACTTGTGTCGGAAGAACTCAATACTGACTTGGGATGCAGTTGACATCGTCAATGGGCTGATGCAAATCCCCCGTGAACTTCTCCAGAAAGAGGTCCAAGAGCTGCGTTCTCTCAAAAGAACCCGAGGTGTTGCTCCTATGAAGAGAAGCCTCGACAAGTACAACTGTATTGAGGAACATGGATTGTATGGCGGATACAGGATCAACTCCTATGAGCAGCTTATGCCCATCATCAGGAAGGCAGCGGAATTTGGTGAAACCTCAATCGACCTAACGTCTGCTTGCATTGCGGAAATATCGGCCAATTTCGTCAGAATTGGTCGACATAATCCACGCCGCCGGATTAGCCTCCAGGGCATCCCCCGTCTACCAGTTGTCCTTGACGCACCTGAGCCTATTAAGAGCGAGGTCTCACTGGTGTTGCCTCATGCCGGGTCGACTCCTGATGCTAAGTCACCAACCAAGAAAAGTCCCAAACTGGCCAATCCCCTCAAGGCAACTCCTCGACGTCTGAGTGATACTGTCGTCAAGTTGACTCCTGCTGCTACTCCTCATATTGAACCTTCCCCGACTAAGTCACCTGCGACACCCTCTACCCCTTTTATTACCACGCCTCGTCTCTCTTCCCCCCATTTTGTCAATCCTTTGCAGCAGAATAAAGCTGAAGGAAATCCCGAGCTTGGTCTAGTTGCATCTATTCCGGCGTCAACTCCAGTTATGAGTTCGCCATCTTTCCATCCGACAATACCTTCCGATATTTCCCAAATAGAATTTGGGCCTATTACGCCCACCTTTGAGTCTTCGCGTTGGCTCAATAGCAACGTCGCTGCTATGACCAAACGCCCTATCAAGAAGACTAGTCGACGCAAGAGCGAGCCACTCATTCGAAATTGTTTTAAGGAACAGGCCGCCCGCCGACGTTCTGCTTCACCACATCATCTTGTCTTCCAAGGTGATGTCACCTTCAACACACCTGAATCGGCTAAAAAGACAGTCGTTAGAGGTCATACGCCAGATCAGCTTGACTCGTCCGAGCCTACCTTGAGCATGATGACGCCTGCCATTTCCTGGGGCAAAATGACAGGCCGCAAGTCTGGTGATGGTGTTCAGAGCACCCCAATACAAAGCCGAGCTCTTCCTCTGAACGGTGTCTACACTGTCGACATGCAGCAGAACCCTGATATTTTCAGGGCTCCAGCCAAACCGTCTGAACCTAGTCCTACCGCCGCCGTCGATATCCTTGCCGGCATTGCTCAAGGTCGTTGCGATGACCAGGCTAAGGTTCTGGTTACAGAAGAGAATGGAAGACTCGTTGTTCGGTTTAAGTTACCAACAGAGTACGCGTATAAATTTCCCAACAGCCAAGGTGTGGATGAATCTCGGTTCACTGTGACACCATCTATCATATCTTCATCACCTCGCATCACCTTCGATAGCCATCAGTTGAATACTGCCGAGGACATCGAGCTGGCCCCCACAACGCCAGAGGTGAAGCCCGACGATGACAGTCCGGGACGTGATTACATGATAGCCTTTATCAAGCGAACCAGCAAGAAAAGACTCTCAACAACGGAGAGTGGCTCTCCAATTGCAAACCCACTTAAGCGTACTCCCCTTGGAGTTAAGAGCTCCAATCCTACTAGCCCGTTGAAGAGCCCTTTGAGGAGCCCTTTGAGGAGCCCTTTGAAGAGCAAACGCAAGGCGGTGAGTGACTCGCCCAGCTTTGGCACTCAAACCACCAAAGCAACCGAGCCGGTGCTTAAAAAGCCTCGAAGAGCCGATAAGCCCAGCTCACAGAAGCAAGATAGCGATGGGACGGTCAACCCTCTTTGCACCCGCAGATCTACTAGATTGCGAAGCCAAAAGCATGCACCACCATCCAAGTCTTCTATCCCAACTGCAATCAAATTAGGAGCTCGAACAGGCAGCGGACGTGGTGATCTGAACTCAACCACTCGAAGCCAACAACAGGATGTTTCAAACCAGACACGCATGAACACTCGCAAGAATAAGGGCAACGCTGAGTATCCTGCTCAAGTCTTGGCTAAGTACCACGAAGAGCGGCTTCGTGAATCCAGTGACGGATCTAGCGAGGGATCTACCGAGTCTGATAAAGGCCGCAAACGTGTTGTTGGTTGGAAGACGCCTCTTGAAGTGCGTCAAGAGAAGAAACCTAAAAGGGCGCAAAGAGTTACACGGGCTTCGGCTCGGGTACGAGCCTAAGCGATTTTTTATTTGGTTTATTTGGTTTATCTGGAGCGGTTCTGTCGTTTCTATTTGTCTTTTTCTTTTCTAAATTTTGGTTTTTGTGTGAAAAGCGATGGCGTCGATTGGGCATAGGCACAAGGAAAAGCGAATGATTTTGTTGTTGTTTACTTTATTATTATTCTCTTCTTTTTTCCTCAGTGGGTTTGTTCACTTGTTGGATGATAGCGTTTTGGTTGTTGATACTTGTATAGAGAGATACCACAGCGATTGGAAATGATATTATTATGACACAATTTGATCATGACTTGATACGACCATGCCTGCCTTGCTGTGTAGTAGCGGCGTGGGCTTAAGCAGCTTCCCCCACATGCTCTGCGACGTTGTAACCACAGACAAACGACATCAGGAACGACAAGCTCATGACTGGTGACTTCCCACCAAGCCGGGCCAAATTGAGCCTGAAGAAGCCCAAAGACTTCGATGACCACTGGTTGCTGCTGGCCTGACCATGCAATTTTAGACTAGCATACAAAGACCATTTGTCATTTTGAATCTTCGCGAGCTACCTCAAGTCACCTACAACTCCATCCACGTCCTCGTCAATACGCCTGCCTTCTAGTTCCGGCCCTGCATCTCCCAACCCCGCTTCTTCTCCATCTCAGTCCCTCGCTTTGCAGCAAATTGCATCTGAAGGGAACAATTGAAGATGGCGGCAACCTCACAAACAGTCGAGCAGCCCTCGACAATTCAGCTCCGGCTAGCTTCTGGCGAGGGGCCGGTTACTCGAACCGTTCTGCAGACGCCCCCCCGAGATGCACTCCCCTCTGAAACACCGGTAATCGACATTACACGAATCTTTAGCTCATGTTTGGAGGATCGACAAGCTGTGGCAAGGGAGGTACATAACGCGGCTACGAGTAATGGCTTCTTTTATATTTCGAATCACGGTGTGCCGGAGGACGTCGTCAAGGAAGTCTACCATGCTACGTTATCATACTTCCGCCAAGATCTGGACATCAAGATGGCATCGGATACCGCGCTGAGCCATGGCAAAAAGTCAGGCTACCGTCCGTCGGCTAGCCAGCGCGTCAACCCCGATGAAGGTGCTGACCACAGGGAGTCTTTCTCATGGACTTATGATCCCAAATATGATCCCGATATATGTAATATCAATACGGTCCCAGAGTATGCGCGCAAGCACATGCGGAATGATGAGTTCCCCTGGGAATCAACCTCCCACATGCCACATTTCAAAGAAGCGTTAGTTCCGTACATTCAAGCCTGTCTCAAGCTAGCCAAAGCTTTAACTCGAACCTTTGCGCTGTCGTTAAACGTCGCCGAGGACTACTTCGACTCCAAAATCAAGTACCCCGACTCCATGATGCTGTTGAACTACTATCCGCAAAAGCCGCCGCATGCTCCTACAGACCCTTTGAAGCAGGTATCTCTCGGCTCACACACGGACTTTCGGCTCTTCACCATCCTCTGGCAAGATTCTACGGGCGGGCTGCAAATTCTCAATCGGGAGGGCCAATGGATCAACGCGCGGCCGGTTCCGAACACGTTTGTCGTCAATATTGCAGATTTTATGCAGAGAATTACAAATGACAAGTATGTAAGCACGGTGCACCGCGCGCATAACTGGAGCGGCGAGGAGAGAGTAAGCATTCCGTTCTTTTGGGGATTCGGGGCGCAGGAGAGGTGTGGCGTTTTGGACAGCTGTGTGGGGGAGGGCGAGGAGATGAGGTATGAGGAGATTGGAACGGGGGAGTGGACAGAGAGGAGGCTGAGAGAGTTGCTTAGCTGGGGTAGAGAAGTTTGAGGTGAGAATTGGGATTTGTGTAGAATTTTGATTGATGTAAGGAGATATAGTGAGCGCGTATTTGCAGTGGAATACAATAAAGAAGTTGGATGGTTTGACCTACTTGGCTTGCCATGGCTCCCCGACTACAAAAACCGTAAGGGGCCTTTTAGTTCTTGCATGTAGAAACTCTAGATCCGTGGTATTTCACGATGGTGTTTTGTCAATCTCATTTCTCTATGGAATTATTGCTGCAGTCCTCGCAACCCCCAGGTTTGTTACATACAGTAACTATCCATCCGACCCTCCTCTGGACTCCGTACCTGGTACTAGGTTGTCCCTTCATCACCACAGACATGATGGAGCGACAGCAGAGAAAGACAGAACAATGTCCATAATAGCTACAGTTTCGACTCTGGACAGAATTTTCCAGCCATTCAACTGGAATCAGATCTGTTGAGAAAGCCCCTGCACATCCTAGCTGACAGGCCTCAGAAGCGGCGGCACAAAAGTTCGTCCCAAGACCACCCACCACATCTCTGCATCTCACGTAAACCCGCGCGCGACGAACCGAGCCCATCGACCAGCTAGTTAGTTCGTTACTGCACTGGCTTCTTACCCATGTGTAGCTTATTCCGCCCAATGCCAAGAGAAGGATTCGAGGTGTTGAGTACCCAAGTCAGGAAGGTGGCTTTCCTGGGTTGAGGTTCTGGAATCGGCATGTAAGCCTTGGCATCTGACAGTGGGATTTAAAGTATCTCCTCCCCCGTCCCCCGTCCCCCGTCCCCCGGTCTCTGAGGCTGGCGTCCTAATCCGCCCTGGATGATCGACAAGTTGTACCCATCACGCTGCTGCTGCTGCTGACATCTGGGATCTGGGGATCCAAGGCACTCCCCATACGCAGTGTTGGCTTTAAAGGGGTGAGTTGCTTCGCGAGCAAAACGCATCTTACGCCGAGACTTCTGCTGTTACCTCCCCCCCGCATGTCCCCCGCGACATAAATGAATCCAATATCTTGGCTCGGGAGAAAAAAGATACTTAAAGCCCCGCTGCGTCTGGCTGCTCCGGTCCCAACTCTCTCCCTCTCCCTCTCTGTTACTACACAACCTATCCTGCTTACTTTTCAAAGCTCTACAAATTTGAAACACCATATCAAAATATGCTCTCTAAGAAGATCGCCCTTTTAGCCCTTGCCGCCTTGGCAGCCGCGAACCCCCTCGCTGCAAAGAAGCCAACTCTGGCAGAGTGCTGCTGCTGCAATGGCGGCCCATCCGTCGGATGCGATGCCAACCAGGACTGTTCGCGGATTTCGAAGCAGACTTGCCACCATACCGTATGCCCATTCTAAAAACAGCAAAACTAAAGGCGTACATCAGCTCGGATAAAGCATAGTTTATGGTTGATTAGAGCCGGTGCTGTGAAGGGATGGTGAAATCAGAATGTTTGGCATGGCTTGGATGAGTTAGATTGGATGCATCGGAGGTTGAAATAGAAGCTCTGGGGTATCGAATGCATGATTTTGGGAGGAACGAGTCGGTTAAAAGTTCATGACAGTCGTAAATGGACTCTTATTAGTAGCACTGCTACATAGAACGTTCGCTATGATTGAACTATACTTCAAACTTTTCGTCCATGTCCAAGTCCCCTGATAGACGAGAGGTTCCCAATGCCGCCCACCCTTGACGGACGGGAACTTGCGAGACAGTTTTTTGAATGGGCTCTGCTTTCAAAGGCTTCTTGGTCTTGGACTGTGCAGACCTCACAGTCTTCACAGGCTTCACAGGCTTCGCAGGCTTCATAGGCTTCACAGGCTCTTCTGACACCGGTTCAGGCTTGACTTCTGTTTCTTCTTCCTCTTCTTCGGCGACGCCCTCCTCCTCAACTTCGTCTTCGTCGTCTTCCTCACCGTCGTCGTCCTCATCCTCATCGTCCTCTTCGCTAGAGTCTCCAGATCCATCACTCTCGTCTTCGCTCCCAGGGTCGTAATCTTCTTCATCTTCATCCTCGTCATCCTGCAGCTCCTGCTCAACCTCGAGCTGAGCCTTTTCTAATTCTGTTGGTCCATCACCGGCACCATTGAGATTTGTGTCATCTGAGCCCTTCTTTAAGCCCCGATTTTCGGCTAGCTGCAGCTTAGCTTTCCGTTGTTCTGCCATGCTTCGGTCCTGCAGACCATTACGCTTCACGTAATCATCAATACCGCCGTAATCTTGTTGATCTAGCATGCCAAACTCTAGTTCTTCGTTGGGCTCGCCATCCCCCGCAAAGGTTTCTAAAACAATATTGAATGTGATTTGCAGAATGTTGGTGTAGCTGAACGCAGCGATGCGATTCAGAGGAATAAATATCAAAGGCTTTTTGAAGCCCCACAGTATTCCGTTTTCCAGGAAGAATAGGTATCCATCTTTGGAACCCCTGAAGCCGCTTACATGGACGGCTTTCTCATTTGGTCGTTGTGGTTGGCGAACGGCGCTGTGGAACTTGTTTGGGTCGGCGGATATAAGGTCAATCGCGTTGCCAGCTGCGCGTAGTCGCCTTTCAAATGCCCAGTGGAAAAGCGATCTGTACGTGTCCGACACTGCAGCTGCGGACGCCGCCTCAGAGCCCCCAATGACACCCTCTTTGGGTGCTGTGGCGGGAACCGTAAACACTAAAGGCTCGACCGTGGGAGGGTTTGTCTTTGATGGCAGGCAGGTGCCTATGGGAAACAGGACATAATTGTGCTGTATCTGTGTCTTGTCGGGCACAGGCAAGTAGAATATATACTCTGTTCAACTGTTAGAGATATAAAAGATATCCCAGGGGACGTCATATTCAGATCTGGGCGCATACCGATGTCTTGCCAAGCGTAGGTTATTTGCGGAATTGGGGTTGACGTTCCTGTAACCTGGGCGTATATAAAGTTCTGAGTGAGACAAAGCTCAAACTTCTTTCTTTGAGGGACGGAAACAGATATTTCCTTGACCTGCAATAGTACAGACTCATCTCTGGCATTGCCCAGCACCGACGCAGGCAACGCTTTTTGTGTTCCGTTGAAACCCGTCGCAGGCTGTAATGGGTCGACTTTCCGTCTCTTGGATGCTGGTTCCCCGTTCGTCTGCTGCTCGTAGACATGATTGGCGATCTCGTTGAACAGGGCTACGCGTCCGGGGGAATCTAAATACTGATAAGTTTGCGAGAAAACCTCTGCAGGCGAGGGGGCTACACACGTACCGGCGGCTCTTTTGATACCGTCAATTATGTCCGGTCGCGATTGGAAAATGTGGCCGAGTTTCTGGGAGTCGAGGATAGCGGACATGGCGAAAAATTTGTAGATCTTGCCAATTCGGTCTCATTTGATGATTTATGGGTGATATTGAACGCGACCGATTAGGGGAAAGATGAAGACAAATCGAAAATCGTTGTAATAGACGCCGACATTGAAAGCGGCGACAATTAAAGCAACAGACGTCGACGCGTTTAGTGATTACATAAGGCGCTGGCCACTGTTTTTCATCATTTTTATAACAGGGCAGGAGTGGCCACGGAGCAGTGACGCTGCGCTATAGTTACTCCGTAGTGTACGGAGTAGTGTATGTCTGGGTTAACTGGACCAACGGGGAACCAACTGACCTCTCTCCCTCTGGACCCCGCCATGAGACAGATCGACGATGCTTCTGATGCGGCTTCAGAGCTAGAGCATTTCTCCTCATGCGCGAGCAGGCGATACTTGCCGGATTTTCACACCTGATTTGGTAGCTTAAAGACTCCAAGGCTGCATTACCTTGCAGGCAGAGCCTGTTTTCGGGCGACCATGTCGGCACCGTTTCCCAATTTGTACAGTCATAGAAGAGTTGCTGAGACGTCAGCTAAAGCCTGCGATATTTGCTATAAACCTAGCACCTCCGTACTCATCACTGCAGATAAAAAAGTAAGCTGTAGAACCTCCGGTGCCGGGCTCGAGGAATATGCACGGATGCCAAAGCTGACGCCGAAGAAGGACTTTTTCTACGTTTGCCCCAGCCATCTGAAAGACAGGTACTTTTGCACACCAAAAGTCGATGAAGAGGCTATCAAGGCGAAGCGGGAAATGACAATTACGGAAGAGGTACTGAAGTTGAAAAAGGAGTACGAAGACAAGCAGCGGAAAAAGAGAGATAAAGAATTGAAAGATAAAGACAAAGACAAAGACAAAGATAACGACAAAGATAACGACAAAGATAACGACAAAGATAACGACAAAGACAAAGAAAAGGAAAAGGACAAGGACAAGGAAGAGAGTGAAGAGAAATCCGCCAAGTCGCCAGCTGGAAATGTATGTTTCGCTTCATTTCTTCTCTTGGGTTGTATTAATTGGACCACTAGGACACACCGACTCCAGATGATGAGCCAAGGGTATTTGAACTTAAGAGGTGCGGCTATGGAGAATCCTAGATGAAAATCGGCTATGCTAACAGTACGTAGTACATTCTATCAGCAGCGGCTTCAGCGAAAGCGTCAAACTGAAGCGGCCAAAAGGGATAGAGACCGAATTTCCCAACCCGGATACTTTCCTTCCGTGCCGTCTGAACCGCCAACAAAATGACATGCGAGCATTCGTACCTTTTATTGCAACGGCTGAAACTTCGGAGACATGGAACCAGTTTTTGCAAACCAAAGGGAAGTCTAGGTTCATATTTAGTACCATTGTTGCCGGAATACCTGTAGATTGAGCAGCTTCAATTACCGGAACTGCTTCGTGGTTATTTTCTTCACGGCGAGGATGGATAAACAATCGGCCAAGTAAAACCTTCGGACTATAAATTAGTCAAGTTCCTTGGAGCGGAACTGCATCAGGGTCTGGTTTGTTGCTGTGAAGAGGGTTGTAGCGGTTGCTGCTGTGGTCAATCTCAACAAAACCCGAACGTGTCGTCGCCGCAACGGGCTCTACATTACATATATTTTAGAAAAACGAGCCCAAAGAGCTATTCTGTCCTGGATGACGTGATGCCATCGAGTGCGAGCATCTTTGTGCACGTTTATCATGACATTTTTCACCAAGATACTAACCCGGGTGGCTCCTTTTATTCATACTACTCTAATAATATGTAGACCTGTTCTATAAGTCGTTGTAAGAACAAAGTGTAATGGATCAAGGATATTTTCTTCAACGCAAGGTTCCCCAGACGAGCTGTCCACAGTGAAAGCATCTGATGTTATATGCACCTGGCCTCTTAGACTCTTCCTCATCTACTCTAGGTGGAGGTTTTGAACGTTCCAACGACAATTGGATGTACGTCAGGCCGTATCGCTTCTCCGTGTCTGTGCATACCTGACTTGTAAGTGAGTTGAGGTTGCGCGACGCATCATGGGTATTTTTCCTCCCCCTTATCAAATTGTTCGTAATGGCGCCTATCTTGTATCGCTAGATATGCAGGGAGCTGAGACAAACAGAGAGACGAAGCTGTTAAAGAGGCTGCTGCCGGCATTCCACTTACACTGTAACTACCATTTCCATGTTTTCGGTCTTAGGTTCACATTTCCACCGTGGGCATGATTATTTGCTGTGCTCCCGAAGAGTCCTTTAACTTACGACCGGCAATAGCACGCTTCAAGAACGCGGAAGCTTGGCTGGGACTTGGGGCTTGACGTTCTGGCTGGTTTCTTTATTTTTTCCAGCACGATAGCGATTATTGTATGGCAGAAGGTGGAAAGGGATAGCTGACCTAGAGTACTGTAGAGCTGCGATTCATGCTACGGTTCGATACAATTACACATCACATAGCCTGCTACAGGACGGACAGATGCCTCATCGCTGTAGTATACACGTCGTGAAACCCTTACTGCCCCCAGGTCCATCCATGACGGGAATACGTATCTTTTAGGTACTCCACGCCGCGAGACAAAGACCGCTCCTTAATTTCTGGTTTTACAAACATATCCGGGACTAGACGAACATCAGCGCTGATTGGGCATTAAGATTGAAGACATAAAGGGCAATATTTACTCACGCTCAAGGTACCCATGCGGCACACCGTCAACAACCACAGTCTCGACTCGTGGCCCAGTCCACCCTGCTTGCTTCCTGTCTTCTTCGTTAATTCTATGCGCGAAAGCCAGCTGCTCCGCAACAATAATATCCATTCCTGCTATGATAAACAACATGTGATCCGGAAGATTCTCCCTCCTAGACAATGCAGGGCTTAACCTCGGGTCATCCATGTGCTTCGCGCGAGCTGGTGCTGCGTAGGCATCAAAAAGCGGATATAGAACTCTGAGAGGTTCTGACTTTGGGAAGCCTTGAGGCCGTGGCTTTTCCGAGGGTGCGAGTCTCAAGTCAATGGCCGCGTCGAATAGAACAAGGGCCTTGGGCCCGACCTGCGATGACGGCTGGCAGTTACTTTGAGCTGTCGAGCCGATTGCCAAATTCGCACCTGCTGAAGCTCCCGACAGAGTCATAAGTGTGGGATCAGCACCCCATCTGCTCTGCGCGTGTTCTTGAATCCACCTGATCGTCGCATCTACATCGTCGATAGCAGCCGGAAAGGTATGCTCTGGAGCAAGCCGATAGGTGATGCTCACGACTACAGCACCCGTCTCATTCGCGATGCGTTCGTCGAACGTCGCCTGTCCCTCAGGTAGGCCACCAAGAAAAGCTCCGCCATGGATATCGATGTGTAGTGGACGCCATGTGCGGCCTTTAGCAACCCCAGAAGTCTTGAATACAAGAGCACGGACACATCGGTCGGGCCACACTGGAAGATATTCGATCTCAAATGGCCGGGAGAAAAGATATGGAAAACTCTCGATGGAATAAGTTAGCAGCGAGGTGGGCTGCAGGAGAAGCATGCGCCAGCGAATGTGCCACGGGATATTGGGGTAAAAGCAGGCGACCAGGAATGGCCGAAACCAAAGATGAAGGGCCTGACCGATGCCGACTAGAATTCCCATTTCGATGCCAATATAAGTCTGGCCGGAATTGTGCACGTCGTGATGTACAATAGTCTTTTAGCCACAGTTCTAGTGAAATTGGCGCAATGCGACGGATGCCCATGACAAGGCTAATCGTCGTATTTATCGTATTCGTTGCCCAAGATGGTGTACATGTGCGACACATTGATCGCAACGCCATTTTCTCTTCCCAATCAATAAGGCAATCTTCAAGTAGGTTCCCGTTGAAGATCTTGCCAGCGAAAACTCCCGTTAGTTTAATATCCACTATTCTTTGCAAAAGATTATCGTCGTAGATGAGACAAGCCACCGTGCCATTGGACAAAACCAGGCGTCATTGCACTTGCCTTGGACTCGTGGAAGGCTACGTGATTCATGTATTATTGTTAAAAATGAAGGAGATCGCAAAATTGGAAGAATAACGTTTCACATCTGCCATTTGTCAGACTAGTTGGTGGTTTGCTCTACCAGATCTCGTAAACATCGAAGACACTCACGGTCAGCTACTACTACATGGGCGGCAATATCACCATGCGTCTACAGCATTCGTGTAGAATGGCTCGTGTTCGTAGCGAAATAGGGCAATACAATTACTCGTGTGCATGGAAAGTACTGCCTTTTATGTCAGTATTATGCATTGCGCGCTTTCTATTCAGTCGGCACACTATGAGAGTCTCGGCGACAGCTTGGTGTTGGAGCAGAGACATACTAACCAACCAGGTGAGTCAGGTCGCGTGGGTAATTTCCATTAAACAGGTTTATTACTTGGCAATCGAAACGGGTGATACTGCCGTCGATAATTAACATCATTTTAAGCAATAATGCGAAGTTCGTGTAGGAGCGCTGGCTCTTACCGTACGACTATACAGGTCATTCATCCAGGTTCATGGCATAGTCCCATAACCTTCTACTCCAGGTTGTCTGGGTACTTCAGCAATGCCAATGTCTCCTCTTCACAGTCTCACAGCACGCTAGTGAACACACTGTATGCTCCAGACATGCGGAGGCACATACCGATAAGTACGTATGTATGCCCGTAGCCTGAAAATAGCTTACAGCAGGGGTTACAACGTCTCACTGTAGCCGTCGCTCTGGCCATGCAGTTTGTACAGCTTGAGAGGTCCATCGAATCCTTTGAGCAATCGGTGCAGGCAGCAATGTTACGTCCGCTGCAACAATCTGGGCCAATCCTAGAAGAGCATGAAAATCTCTACTTGAAGAGTCGTGACCCAAAGACGCAACGAAACCCAATCCAAAGGGACCGACGACACACAGAGCTTGCCTGGCTTTTGTGACCAAGAACGCTCCTTAGAAAACTCACAGTAAATGACCTGCCAAGGTACAGTGCTCGATTCCGCCCTCCCAACATGCAGGGCGACATATTCTTATGCCCCTGACCGGGCGGCGCTGTCTCAATCTAGTTCGTCGTTTTATTTTGCAGCTGCCATGAGAAGCACTGGTTATGTTGCGATGAAAAGCTGATGTTATCGAACCCGGACCAGCAGAAGAAATCACGGTCAAGAAACCATCAGATTTACTTCTGAATGCATCAGTGGGTTTTGATGTCGTACGTTCTGTGCACTTTCATATCAGCAGCCAACCAGGTGCAACCGCCCCCATGGTAACCCTGATGTTTGAGCCATATATGCACAGTTCGTGGTTTTTGTTACCATGCATGAATGGGGGCGATATTTTGTCGCGGAATACGACTATACAAAAGTACAACGGCAATTACACTCCGTAAAATCTTGCCGATATGGCGATGCCAAGAAGATACATCGTCTACGGAGGAACGGGACAATTATTCGTGATGCCTGGCCCTCAACAACACTCGCTGCGGCGTAACCTGCTACACCCAGCCATTTACTCCGACCTTGCAGGTGCAGGAGACCATGCTCCCTACAACCCAAAAAAGGCTTGTATGCTGGTTAAAAGAGAAACACCGCAAATCCCTTCACATAGCCGTTGCCTGTCGTCCATGCCTGTACACCTCGGCATAAACTAGGTTCTTTTGGAGGGGCGTGTGCTTGTTGGAAGCAACCCAGAAGATACCTCAACGGCAAGTACCTCAAGAGTCCATGGTGTCGTGGATCGATTGCATAAGGATGGACTCGTCTGGCGGGGGTAAGCAATCTGGGGGTATGAGAGAAAACAACTGCCAGGCATCGGCGATAGTTCTCCGCAGTTCGTGGTGGGTTTGCCGACAGCGAAAACCCCATGATGAAACAGTTGTCGAGCGGAGAAAGCAGCACACGTGAACAGACTGCCATACATACGAATTCTAGCATTCTGCACGGCCTGCCGCTAGTATCCTGTCAGCTTGACTGGCGGCGTGACTGGCCAGCCAAAGTGCTTTGGCCGTTGATGTTGATGGCCTAGTTATCCGGAGGGGGTGTTCGGAGGTGAGGGGAAAGTTGCGGAAAAAAAAGGATGTCTCGTCTCGCTATTGGTATCATAGCTAGTAAAACCCTTTTGACAGGTAACCTAAACTAACTAATAGAAAATCCGGTCCAAAGGCACCGCCATGTTGCTTATGGCAGTGGATCGTGTGGTCCGCCGCGCGCTTATGACGATGAGTTTCAGAGCGACTTGGATGATCTGCCCCCGCCAAAGTCGCTTGTTGCTGATATGAGAACTTTGCGGTCGGCATACAAATGACTACCACTCTCACCAAGCTTGACAGGATCACGATGGTGGTTCCGGGACCTAGGCCTGCAAGGTTAGGATCGAGGGAACGGAGGTATTGGTGGAGATGGTGCTCACAACAGGTCGCCTCCGGGCTATGCAGGCCAGGTAGCCGGCCAGGGCTGCCCCTTTCACTATATTATGCAGTGAGATTTAAGGGACTGTTGAACCATCCTGGACGGGTGATGTGCTGCGGCCGGCAGGCAAGGGACGTACGTGAGCCCGCTGGAGGCCAGACCGTAAGCCCACGGCCCACGGAACCGTTCTAGATGGGGCAGTTCCGTCTGTCTGTCGCTTACTACAATCCCAGACCAAGACAGACTCATCAATTCGAAGTATTCGGGCACTAGTGCAAGGAGCGGGGGGTTCATAGCCTTGCCAGACATGGGAAGCCATGGGTTGCACAGATACGGGTGAAACGAAGACAAAGTAGCGCTTCCTCGCAGGTGCCAGAAACGGACTTAAGATGCGGTTTTTGACCTTTTTTTTTTTTTTTTTTTTCCTGTCGCCGATCAGCTTACATACGTCGGGTCATGTTGGGGTAAGCCATCAACTAGTTAGCGTCAACCTTGTAGGGCCGCTCGACAACGGCGTGCCAAGCATTCAGAAGCCACGGGGTCTAGCACCGGATAAATCACCCCAGCGAGGAGGGAGGGGGGATAGACCACGGGGTGCATTGAACATATACAGGCACAGGGAGGCGCCAGAAAGTATCTGTGCAGATAGTTGATGCGT
Source organism: Conoideocrella luteorostrata (assembly GCA_032433595.1). Classification (NCBI taxonomy): domain Eukaryota; kingdom Fungi; phylum Ascomycota; class Sordariomycetes; order Hypocreales; family Clavicipitaceae; genus Conoideocrella; species Conoideocrella luteorostrata. Next base: position 60,835 of record JASWJB010000255.1, read on the forward strand.
GCTTGTCATGAAAATAACGGCTTTATAAGTTTACAGCCTAGTGACGCCTGCTGACTGAGCATGGAAAGAAGGCTCATGGATCCGAACCAGGACGGATCCGAGCGACACCATGACTGTACTTTGCTCGTTCTAAGGAAAGGTCTCCTTATAATTACTACATCCTTCCACCTGGACCTTGCTTCGTCTTATCTTCGTACTCGGCACCACCGAAGGATGGGGTTATCCTGGCGAGAACTGCGCTACAAGAGCAGGTCTTGCAGGTGCAGGAAAGTTCAATGCTGTTCTGTCCACAAGAGTCCAATGTCATTATTCGTGTCTAGCTGACGTCCAGTCCAGCCCGCGTGGGGGATCTAGCCGATTGATGCCTGATAGAGCAAGGACTTACACGGGGGGAGGTCACCAACACTCGCTCTGGCTGGAGGGGAGCCTCCCGGAGCCCAAAATAAGACGGGCAGGGGCATGCACACTGAAGTGTTGGAAGGGATGCAGTCAGCCCCGAAAATATGGCAAGCCTGGCATCCAGAAACCTCTGCCACAAAGCAATCTCTTTTTGAAGCTCTCGTTATACAACTCACACGACCGCATCGGGGAGCTCCCGGTTGCTGTTGCATTGCCGGCCGTTCCGTTACATTCCAAGTGGGGCAGTCGGCTCCGACATATACAAATCACGGAACTGCAGTTCGTCGGCTCGACTTTCAGATAGAGGATATGATGACGTTGGATCACGGCCATGTAGGCGTTTATGTCTATAATAGCCATTTTTAGTGGCAGGATATAATTGTCCCGCCTGGCCGGGCTCATCGGCCATTGTAATATGGGCGCTATACAAACATGGACACGCTGGGAGGGCTGATGTCCTCGTAGAAAGACACGGACAGCATCCCCTTGCCGTTATTTCAAATACGAGCTACGCCTGGTGGCCTCACCCGAAACTCTTGTTTAAAGCATGCTTCCGCTGTCTACAGAACGTCCCTTAACCACGAAATCGTGACGACCAAGCCTCTTGGTGGACTTAAATTAGCGTAAAGGCAGCATAACATCCATCAACGCTTACAAGGGCCAAAGATCCCAAATTCATGCCTCTCGCTCTCCCCGAGCTCTAAATAAACAAGCGGGCTCGTTCCTTTCCTTCCACCCATCCAGGTCAAAGCAAGCCATTCATCATACCCCTTGGCGTGGACTGACCCTCAGCATCCACGGTTTCTGTAAGCCCAGTGGACCGCCAATTCTGTCCGTGCTGACCGTCAGAAACAACAGCCTTGGGATATTCATCGTGCAAAGCCGATCGAATCCCTGCCCCTTGCGACAATTTACAGCTGTCCGGGCATCTGTTTTGACAAAAAAAGGGTATTCATCTTTCAAACGACCAGCACGTGCTGCATCTGCAGGACGCTTTCAGAAACACCACCGCCAGAGAGTACGCCAGCCCAGAAACCATCGCTTCCAGCCCGATCCAATAACTAGTGTTTCGCTGTACATAGTACATAGTATATATATCCGTAAGAAACACCAATCCGTGGTAGTATTCCGTGCTGGGGAGGATAGGGAAAAAAAAAATAAACCCTCCGAAATAAAGAAGCTAATGTCGGCAGCTTGGAGTTCGCACTTGCGCGAGTCCGAGAAGAAAACAAAAAGAAAAAAAAAACACGATTCCTCCTCCGCTCAATAATACATACATGACCCCCTACATGAACCACCGTCTTTATTGGGCAATGGGCGAATCACCGCATGCCAAGTGCGCCTCACGTCGTTCCCATTCGGCCGCGGGCTAACTGGCTCTCTCCCCCTTGTATCTTGGCGAGCTCGGATGGACGAACGCAAGCTTAGGTTTTTGGGCTATGGATTCGACATGCTGATAATTAGTTAGATGGCTAGCCCGCCGTGGACTAAGTCGCCCACGACCCCCATCACCGAAAATAATATTGAGGCTTGCAGTTGGGGGTTTCATTCGCTGGAAATCGCGCCAGAACTGCAGTTTCAGAAGAGTTCTGTACATAATTCTATGCTGCACTCGTCTACTCCGTACAAGGAACAAAGGTATACCCCCTCTTTCACCGTACAGTCTCACTCGTAGCCACGTCAGTCACCAGCATAGCTCCCCGTAAAATGCTCCGTATCCTTCTTTTGGTGCCATCTCCATGCGTAGACTTATCGTTTAATTGGACGCTCTATATTCTTTTTATTTTTATTTTTATTTTTTTCACAGGTTGCCACCCTTCCCTCCCCCTCCCCCTCCCCCTCGTCCTCCGCCGCCACCGCCGGGAGGCATCCGAATTCCCAAGTTCCTCGCAGTCTCACTCAGCCCTGATCCACCGCTACCCGGCTTCCTCCTGGCTTCTTCGTCCACTCTAGCCCTCTGCAATGATAAGCCCGGGGTGACCCAGCCGCCGCACGCGCACCGAATGCCCTTCCAGTCGTAGCGTCCGACGGCGGCACCGCACCTCTCATTCGGACAGCTGAAACGACCATTGAGCTCACCCTTTTCCAATTCACTGCGCATCCAGCTCAGCGGTTCGATAAAGTAGTGTGGGCAGGCTTGGCCGGGGGCCAGCGATTTGGATGACGTTGAAGGAACGTGCTGGTTGATAAACGGCGCCGTGGCCAATGCTCTTCTGCATCTCTTGCATCGCAGCGTCAGCTCAGTATCTTGACCTGCTGTGGTTGCCGTTTGACCTGCCACGGCAGAAGGACCCTCCTCGTCTTCAAACCGTAGTCGAGTAGGTGCTTGTCCCACAGCAACATGCTCTTCAATCTCACGCTTGTATGCCCATCTCTGGTACAGAGGATGCGTCTCCACGTCACTTGGACAGCCCATCTCCCACCACAGAGCCAATTGCTGCATGAAGCCGTCATTGGGTTCGGCCATCGGCCGTGATCGTCGGATAAGAGCTAGTGCTGCTTCTACTGCTTCGTGGGCTGTCTCTTTGCGTGAGCGTTTCTTCCCGTTGGCTGTTGAGTGGGCTTCTGCTGCTGCTGCTGCTGCTGCCGCTGCTGAGGCGCTCGAGTTGCGCTTGCTGCTGATGTTGCCGTAGGCGGAGGCCGGTACAATATTAGTGTCAAATCGATTAGGATAACGCCAGAGGAGGTAAGCTATTATCACCGAGACAGATCGTGACTTTCCTGCGGCGCAATGAACAAAAACGCCGCCACTTTGGTCGTCTGCGCCTCCTTGGATGTTATCCTCGAGTTTCAAGCTCTGGAGTCCTACATCTTGGGGCATGCCTTCATCGTCTCCCTGCCCTGGCCCATACGTCTTGTCTCTGGAGACAGGTTTGGATTCTGCTTCCTTCAGTCCCTCGTATATGAAACGCACTGCTCTTGGCAGCTCGACAAGTAAATCTGAGTCATCTACATCATCAATATCAATAAGCAGATGATGAAACTGCTTCCCGTAGTCTGACCACGGCTCATCCCTGAAGTTCTTCAGGCTATCCGGGCTGAAGCCCACTACGCTGAGAACATGAGATATTCCTTTATCTGTGAGGGTATCTGAGCGTCGGAGAGCCCATACTCTGTGGTATGTGTCAGTCTCCATGCAACCAAGTAACAATATACATGCCTTGAAAAGGGGGCGGGGGGCGGGGGGCGAGTAATAGGAATTAGGCAGAACTCACCCTCCAACATAGAGATTGTCTTGCCCTTCTATCCGACTCAACGCCATTTCGGCAATGCTGTTCATCAGACTATCTAGTTCGTTCCCGTCAAGCTGATGTCCAAAAGTCTCCCATTGGCGGAGGGGCTCGGGGGACAATGCGGAAGAATCCACGGTTGGATATATTCTTGCCGAAGTGGTGGGGGTTGGAGTTTTTTTTTTTTTTTTTTTTC